>JXSR01S011798.1:37018-49739 GCA_000969725.1 Ophiothrix spiculata
TCCTACATGTAGCTCATTGTATCATATCTGATGTATACTAGCTGTATACATCAGATATGCTACAATAAGCAACATGTACGAGCCGACAACTGCATCCTTTTGCCGCGGCGGGACACATATATTATATGGCTGAAAAGGGCACACTATATAGCATGCATGCTCAAATTAAGACACTAGAGTATCTCAATACCAACTTTCAAATTTGCTATTAAGTCTCTACCTAAGACCGAGGCCTAAGACTTGTTACATAGAGGGATAATAAATAAATGAGTTTGGTTTGTGCAAGTTAACACAATGAACAGATTATATTATTATTATAAGTCCATATCTCCTGGCTTGAAAAGGGCACACTATAACATTCATACTTAAATACAGACACTGGAGTATCTCATTACTCACTTTCAAATTTACTTATTGAGTCGCTACCTAAGACTTGTTACATATAAGGAAATATAAAAAAAGTGAGTTTGGTTTGTGCGAGTTAATACTATAAGCAGAGTATATGTTACGAGTCTATATCTCATGGCTTGAAAAGGGCACACCTCATGGCTTGAAAAGGGCACATTTTAACATCAATACTCAAATTAGGACAATGGTGTATATCATTACTCACTTTCCAATTTGCTTATTAAGTCTCTACCTAAAGGTGGTTTCAGACTAGCTGTCGTTGCGGCAGATGACCAAACATATGCAATTTTGAATTGTTGTACTGTAGCACATATTGTCGCAATGGTCTGTTGCAAAAAAAGTTGAATTTATTCCAACTCAAAACAAAATATTGTGTTGTTGTGACTATCACGACAGGGTAATCGATATATCGGCTTGTTGTACGGCATGGAGATGCGACAAGGTCGAGTTTACGCAATTTAAATTTTTGATGTCATGCTGGTCGTACGACAACACAACAGTAAATAAATAAGTAAACCTGGGCATGAGCGTCATTTCAGGTCCCCCCCACATTTTGAAGGTTGGGGGACACAATATCAAATGTCCCCCACGGTTTTGAATAGAAACGATTTATTTGCAAATTTCTTCACATTACCCACAATAATACGTGTTAGGAATATCCTTAGAATGCAAAAAATGCTAGGGCTTCAGGGGGCTTTGCCCCCCTGACCCCCACCAACGGGCCCTGCCCCCCAAACTTCAAAATGAAATGATGCCCATGAACCTGGGTCAGACTGTAGATGGAGGCATTGGTCAATCTATAAATCCTAATGATGCCAAGCATAATTCTATAGCAAGAAATAAATAGATACTATTAAGCACTCATAGCCGAAATAATCTCAGGATTTAGATGATAAAAAAGAAGTTTTATACTTGTTTGAATTCTTTTTAAATTCATGACATTCTCACTTGAAAACTCCTCTTAAGTTAACTCACAATTCAAGGAAACTAAAGTAGTTAATACAAGTTTGATACTTGTTTGTGTTCTTTTGAACTCATGACATTCTCACTTGAAAACTCCTCCTAAGTTTGCTCACAATTCAAGGACCCTAGAGTAGTAAATACAAGTTTGATGCTTGTATGGGTTCTTTTGAACTCTCTTTCCCACTTGAAAACTCCTCCTAAATTGACTCTCAATACAAGGAACCTAAAGTAGTAAATACAAGTTTGATACTTCTTTGTGTTCCTTTATACTCAGGACAAACTCATTTGAAAACTTCTCTTAAGTTTACTCACAATTCAAGGAACCTAAAGTGGTAAAAACAAGTTTGATATTTTTTATGTTCTTTTGAACTCATGACATTCTCACTTGAAAACTCCTCTTAAAGTTACTCACAATTCAATGAACCTAAAGTAGTAAACACAAGTTTGATACTTGTTGTGTTCTTTTGAACTCATGACAATCTCATTTGAAAACTCGTCTTAAGTTTACTCAAAATTCAAGGACCCCAAAGTAGTAAATACAAGTTTGATGCTTGTTTGTGTTCTTTTAACCTCATGGCATCCTTAAGTGATATCTCGTTTCAATCCCTTGCATCTTCTTGACCCAATTTCTATCTTCTCTAACCTTAAAATAGCCTCATTTTGTGTCAATGTTCCATGTCCTTTTAACAAAGATAGTTAATTAACTAACTTTGAACTCTTGATAGGGTAATGATAGATACTGTCTTGACCTAATTTGTTACATAGTGATCAATTCCAAACATTACAAATTCATTGAATTTGAAATAACATAGCTTAACTGGTGTATTTGGTAAGGGCCTAGCGTAAACTTCCTCTAAAATAACATTTTCAGAATAATTCAAAACACAGAATTGACCAAGATTCACAACAGGGCACAGATCACTAAAAATAGCATACATGAAGACATGTCAAGCTATATACCTATATATATCTCTTTAAAAGTCTGTAGGGGTTGTCCTCCTTGCCTGGGGAAGGGATGGTAACTAATATGTATGACCTGTGTTCCACACTTTCCAAAGGTGAACCTATGTGAGACCAAAACCATTTAGAGACCATTTAATTAATTTTAAGGAGTTTTCTTGAATTTGAAATAATATTATTTTTATAATATGACAAAATGGTTGACAAAGATCTCACCACTTGTTTGAGTGATGGTGGCCTGCATCCGGCGTCCACCAAACTTCAGTGCCTACTGATGGAATTGAGTTTCCTGTGATTCTGGGTCATCTGACCAGAAGTTTTTATTTTTATTAGCCTTTATCAAAAAATCAAATACTTTACTTTAAATAATGCTGAAAACTACACATATTTTCCAAAAATGTCTTAAGATGCCGCCTGTGGTTTAACATTGTTTTTTATGATGAGCATGATAAAAACCACATAGTAGGAGAGTATGGCTTTTGGAGATCCTACAAGGTGCAAGTCCATTCAGGCTCTTGTTTTGAAGCTAAATGGATCCACATAGTATTTCAAGATACTTTTCTGTTGGAAAACATGCAGTCATGTATTGACAAGCATCAATCATTTTGCCTGCATTGATCTTGGGGGGGAAAACCCCTCATACCATTTGTTTTAACTAGACCAATATATGTTAGTTGTAATGAACAGTATATTCTTGCATTGTGCCTTCAGTTTGGTAAAATCTTCAAAAGACAGAAAAAATAACAGATTAAAAAATTTAAAGATGAAAGAAAGAGAAAGATCTCATAACATCCACATATTTCAGTGTTTTCTTATGACTACTGATATGGCTTGGGTAAACAGTTGATCTTGGTATGATTATGTTTGATAAGTATTAGAAAAGAGGAAAGTAATTGACTGGTAGTTAAAGGGGCTAGCATTGTCCTGGACCTCGGGTCCAAATTCATGCATTTAATCATCTGTGAATAGATAATGCATACTTCCTAATTTAAATAAAAAATAGTTTTTTTAGAAATCAAAACACTGCAAATAGTTCACCACTTGGAGTAAACAAAATAACAAGCAATCATTACCCGGCAGTTCCTAATTCTTAGGGGCGGCTTCAAAACTCAACCAGCGTTTGCCTGCCAGTTCTGGCCGGTTGATTATGATTTATTCCAATTAAACCAGCCAGAATTGCCAAGAACCCACAAGCAACCACTGGTTGAGTTTTGAAGTGGCCCCTTACCTTTTATCATACGATTTTCAACAAAAATTAATTAGAGTTCCTCTGATCTCCTATCATTTGTTTTACTATGTTCATCCTTATTGTAGCTGTAGTTTAGTTGTAATTTTTGTAAAGTCTATCAGCTTGATATTCAAAACTCTTAATTGGTTTTGTTTGTAAACCTGAAGATGACAGTAATGTCAAAAATATTTCGAGAATAGCAGTAGATCTTTTTTTACAACCATCCCTGTTGGCTCCATTGTACAATATGAAAATTACACATCTTTACAAATGTTAAAGATCAATGGACATGATTTTAAACTACAACATATCCCTCTAATAATGGGTATCTTCTTAAGGCAAAATCTGCAAGATTAATCAATTAAAAAACATAAGATTCTGTAAAAATCTACATCTTTTTGATCAGGTTTATGAGAAATTCATGAAATTACTTTAAAGTTGAGTGCATCATCTTGTAGTGTCGTTGTAGTTTTCCTGCATTGACAACGCAACTAAAAACACATGTGCGTGCATGGACACCTTTGTTTATAAAGGGCCCACTATACACTAAATAAACTGGCACCGCTATCGGGTATTTCTAATATCGGCAAAATTAACTGCCCTCTCCTGAATAAGGACCTCAAAAAGTGTAGAAGGGCAATTTGTTTGGTGTATATTTTGTTCTTATCATGGAGTTAGGTTTACTTAAAGTTGTTCTGATGCCACATTTGATTTCCAGAGTACTTTGGTAAACTTTTAAGGCTATTCCCCAAAAATTGATAAGATTTAGGAAATGCAAGACGTGGCTGTCAGTGATGGGGCAGTATTACCTTAAATGCACGGTATCTTGAAAAATTTGCCTTGATGGTGTATATTTTTCATAATTTTTTGTTAAAAGAGATCATAATCAATTAAGAAAGCCAGTGTTGAAGAAACCAGTTGCTTTATTAACAAGTTCTCGGGTGTTTTTGGGAAGCCATTTTGTACAGTAAGTCAATGGGAAGCTATTTTGTGGTATGCCGCCGTAATGCTTACGTCCAGACCTATTTACAACATTATTTCCAGGGCAAAGGTAATTCTGCCTGATGTGTGCGAGAAATAAGACCGGTAATTTTCTTCAGATCAAAATTGCCAATCACCAATTCCAGAAGGAATTGTGTCTTGTCCCGTTAATACAGCAACAGAGCAAAATGGATTTTGAGAAAAACATCCATCTTTCATATTTATATATTGCTTATTACGTAGCTTAAGCAAATAACTAACATATTAATTTCTATAGGGCTGATTACATTGGTTATAAGCACTTAGAATGAAAGTAAAATATTGGATTACCTAGAGCTGATTAAGCATCGAAAAAGAATAAAAAACGAAGAAAAATATTGGATTTGTAACTCAGCATTCTAATATAAACAGTGACTATAGCATATCGCAGTGATCACATACTTAACCTTTTACTCCAAACAAAAAATGGGTTAAAACAGCGTATTTGTGTCTCTGACAACTCAGGCGGCACGGCTTGAATTAGGTCAGATGATAAGTCACATGATCAAGTATTAATGGACGGTATAATTGTCACTTAAGGGAGGTCTGTGACGAAGAGGGTAAAGAAAATAAGAAAGAATCAGGCCAGCGCAAAGAATCGGGTCAAGAGGTAATCTTGAGTGAAATTTACCTAAAATGGCACATTTTATACATCGAGTTGAGAATAATTTAGCTATGGAAAGGCACTTTGTGAATGTAATTTGCTTAGAAAATCATTCACTTCAATGAGAAGTGCAATGGTATATTTTTCATTTTGAGTCATGATTTTTCAAGGGGTAAATTTGTTCTGCATGATTATAGTGTGTTTGGGGTAAGAATTGGGAATAAGTTTCTGGATGGAGCTTGCATGCTGGGACAAGTTTGGATCAGATCTTTGATTATAAAGCTTAAAATCTGTCCCAAATGTTTATTGTGGTGTTGAGAGTTATTCTTGTTAAATGACTTAAGTGATAAATTAATCTTGAGTAATGTGTACAATGATGACATGCAAGTGACAAACAATTATTTTGATAAACCAAATGCTTTTCTTACTCCCATAAAGCAATTTTACGAACTATAAATTGTAATACAAGCCTTCCAGTTCTTTTCCATAATTCACAATTGATTTGAACATCACTTACTTTCTTTGTTACTTCCATGAAAATACTAATGAAACTACAATGCTTATTACACTCAAAAGACTATTTTTTTCCTTCATTGCATTCAAAATAATTTAAAGGAAATACAAATCTTTTGTATTTGTAACAGCCATTTTGATTGGTTTATAATAACTAATATTTATTTTTAAACAAAATCTATGATACGTTCATAAAATAGCAGCCAATTTATTCTGACCATTGAGAAGAATTCTCTTTAAAACTGTGGTTAATCATCCAACAATGTACCCATGAAGTAAAGCAACCACTCGATGCAATGCAAAATTCAACCACCTGGTTCATGTAAAGACATTTGAAGCAAGCTAACTTATGCGCATGTGTTTTAAAATTCAGCCGCTCAATTCCTGTAGAGAAATTTGAAACATGTTAACAACTAGATGCAAAATTCAACCGCCTGACGCATGTAAAGTAATTCTAAGCCAAGACGTGAATTATTCAGTTTAGTACCCCATTAAGACTAAGTGATTTATTCAAATCAATGCAGGAATGACAAAAAAGAAATTAACTGAACTTTGTATTTTTGGGATAGATTACTTTTTCATGTGAAGGATTGTAAAACACGAGGACATGTATATAAGAACAAAACATGAATGCGCTAAAAGCTTTGTGATTTAACATTCTGCGCTAAATTCCTGTAAAATTACCTGCATTATTTACATGAATGATGCATTGCATTGCTCAGCACTTAAGTGTATCTTTCTTTCTCACTCTTTCTTTCTTTTTATCCTTTTGTTTTAGTTTGAACATTTGCACTGAAGTTGTATCAAGTCAAGTTTCTTATTATGAATGATATCTGTCTAAAACTAACATTTGTCTTTCAGACTGCTTAGGCTTATTTCTTTATACATTTCTTCTTTTAAGCATTTTGATAAGATCTCAATTGAAATTCCAAAATCTTATGATTAAGGGCGACATAACATAGTGCACCCACTCGTCCAATTCAACTAGTGATTTTCTGATTGTATATTGTCTTTAACATTGAGTTATTTCATATAGGCGTTCTAAACTTGGTTAAACCACTATTAAAATGTTTAGTAAAGGAATATGATTATTTTTTCATCTTTTGCAAAGGTATTTACTTTATGTTTATTTTATGTTTATCTAATGTAACAAAAAGCCTTCTGAGCTGAAAAATGTTTTGTATTTAATTCTGAAGTTGAAGCTAAAATACAGGGTTCAAAGAACTTGCATGCTGAAAAGGGGATCTAATGAGCGTTCTGGAGGCCATAAGCAGGAGATCTTGACTGCCAAACATAGTTACCCTGCTCATATAATGTGAGTCCACCTCCTGAATGTTTATAAAATTTGAAGATGTTTGAGTCCTGAGAGATATGTAAAATTGCCCTTAGTCAATCATGGTTCTTCATTTGAAATTGTTATAACAAAAAAAAACAACAACCTATATTTGAACCAAATTCATAATATTGCGTTATCATGTACAAAATTATTACAATGCTTCATAAACCAACAAAAATATCAATTTAAAAAAAATCCCACTTAATGCATAAAATTATAACATTCGCATGCTTTATGTAAACATAGTTATCACTATAAAAGCCAAAACATATTGAATACTATCGTAAAACAAGATTTTCTCCAGTTGAAAAGTTGCCCATTGAATGATCCAGTTCCAGATCAAACTTGTTATTCCTTTCTACATTACGCACATTTCCTGCTATCATCTTTTGTGTATGTTTCAAACACTAGTATACCGGCGTCTCAACATTTCTTATTCACATCTCATTTGAATAAAACTTTACAATATAAAAACAACCATTATGCTTCACATATCCAGTAGAAGTGCAAAATGGCAACCGATACTTCATGATCCAGTTTTTGATCAACACACTCAGTCCATTCTGCATAGTACTCATTTTGCCATTGACTTTGGTGCAAGTTCCATAGGTTCCTCTATCTCAGTATATTTTATTTGCATGACATGATTCTTATTTTATTATAAAATGTGACAGTTCATGACAAACTGCTGTAAAGTTGGCTTCTTGTCATTTTTACTGTTTAAAAATATTTGCAAAGACCATGTCATTAGTATTAAAATGACAGCTTGGCTTCATTTGAAATCAACCACAAGTCAAGTTATGAACCAATATTCATAAAAATAACAATTGCTTTTTTTGTAGCTTTTACTTGAACTTTTATAAATAAACGGGTAGATATTCAAGTAAAAGCCCTAGAAAAAGCAATTGCTTACTTGTATGAATTAGGCCAAAATCATCTATCAAAGATTGTCACTAAGTTCATCTGTTGGTGGTTGTTAGAAAATGTAGATTGTTTTTACATGCAATGAAATGAAATGAAATGAACCTTTGCAGATGTTAAAACACACATAAATATTGTGAATCTGCAGAAAAATCAATTTCCCCAATTACAACTTTTGCATATATTTTCACCAGTATCGCAAAATGAAGTTTCCAGACTTTGCATCTTGTTAGTGATGAGCAGCCACAAATATGTGGGCAAATATGCAAACACTTGTTGAGCACTCTGTACTTTGAAGACTTCCACAAGACTGTACTTGTTTGCCAAGCCCAAATCCATCAATCATCCCTCTTCCAGACAGACCTCTCGACTCCTTTACATCACGGTAAACACAAGTTGTCATATTCAAGGAGGTTACCAAATTTACAATGACAAGATAAATTGAGCAGTATGGTGCCTGGAATGGTGGCATGAAGGCTGCCTAGGAGGTACATGAGAGGTTTCTGAACTAAAGTCTGATGCAATGGTGCATACACAGCAAGATTCTTATCTCTCATGATGATTGCTTCAAATGTACATACATACACAACCAGATGCATATAATCAAGGAAATGAAAAGATAAATTGAGCAGCATGGTGAATGGCAACATGATTGGTCAATTGAGGCTGTTCAATAATACTCCCTGGTGTGAAACATTGCATCGGAGGTGAATGACAAAGTCTACAAGTCTTGTTGAGCACTTTGTACTTTGAAGACTTCCACATTTTCTTTCACAAGACTGTACTTGTTTGATAAGCCCAAATCCATCAATCATCCCTCTTCCAGACAGACCTCACGACTCCATTACATCACGATAAACACAAGTTGTCATATTCAAGGAGGTTTCCAAATTTACAATGACAAGATAAATTGAGTGATATGGTGCCTGGAATGGTGGCATGAAGGCTGCCTAGGAGGTACATGAGAGGTTTCTGAACTAAAGTCTGATGCAATGGTGTATACACAGCAAGATTCTTATCTCTCATCATGATTGCTTCAAATGTACATACATACACAACCAGATGCATATAATCAATGAAATGAAAAGATAAATTGAGCAGCATGGTGAATGGCAACATGATTGGTCAATTGAGGCTGTTCAATGTTACTCCCTGGTGTGAAACATTGCATCGGAGGTGAATGACAAAGTCTTTGTACTTTGAAGACTTCCACATTCTCTTTCACAAGACTGTACTTGTTTGCCAAGCCCAAATCCATCAATCATCCCTCTTCCAGACAGACCTCTTGACTCCTTTACATCACGATAAACACAAGTTGTCATATTCAAGGAGGTTACCAAATTTACAATGACAAGATAAATTGAGCGGTATGGTGCCTGGAATGGTGGCATGAAGGCTGCCTAGGAGGTAAATGAGAGGTTTCTGAACTAAAGTCTGATGCAATGGTGTATACACAGCAAGATTCTTATCTCTCATCATGATTGCTTCAAATGTACATACATACACAACCAGATGCATATAATCAATGAAATGAAAAGATAAATTGAGCAGCATGGTGAATGGCAACATGATTGGTCAATTGAGGCTGTTCAATGTTACTCCCTGGTGTGAAACATTGCATCGGAGGTGAATGACAAAGTCTACAAGTCTTGTTGAGCACTTTGTACTTTGAAGACTTCCACATTCTCTTTCACAAGACTGTACTTGTTTGCCAAGCCCAAATCCATCAATCATCCCTCTTCCAGACAGACCTCTCGACTCCTTTACATCATGATAAACACAAGTTGTCATATTCAAGGAGGTTACCAAATTTACAATGACAAGATAAATTGAGTGGTATGGTGCCTGGTATGGTGGCATGAAGGCTGCCTAGGAGGTACATGAGAGGTTTCTGAACTAAAGTCTGATTCAATGGTGTATACACAGCAAGATTATTCTCTCTACTCTTGTATAATGATTGCTCTAAATGTGCATACACAACCAACCAGATGCATAAAAATCAATGCAATGAGAAGATACATTAAGCAGTACGGTGCCTGGTATGGCAGCATGAAGGCTGCCTATGAGGTACATGAAAGGTCTCTTCACATAAAGTCTGATTCAATGGTGTATACACAGCAAGATTCTTATCTCTTCTCATGTCTCATGATTGGTCCAAATGTACATACACAACCAGATGCATAAAATCAATGCAATGAGAAGATAAAGTAAGCAGTATGGTGCCCAAGTATGGTGGTGAAGGATGTATAAAGCTGTCTACCAAATAGAATAGAATCTTAATGAACGATAGATAACTTAACAGCTTAGATGTGCATTTATAAAAATTCAAACTGTTTGAACTGGGGGAAAAAAAAAAAGAACAAGAAAAACCTCAATGATTTCTTTTAACTGTTATTTATTACACTGGTCTACAGCCAAAAGTATCTTAAACGAAAGTAGTAAATCTTGACTAATTTTGGGTCACTGAAACCAAATACCCTATTCACTTGTCTAATTCAACTATTTTCCATCTGACAATCTCCTTAAATTAACAAAATCCACACTTCCAAAAGTTTGACAAATAGTTATATACTCTATGACTGACACTTCATTTAAGTTATTTTAACAATTTTTGGCACGGTAGTATGAAAGCGCTCAACTGTAACGTGATCTAAATTCAAAGAATGAGTAGTTGAATTGGACGAGTGAATAGGGTATGATGCTTAAAAATGCTAGTTAGCTCTTGCTTTAAAGATACACAACCCCAGTGGTATACTGTGTACCGCAATGGGAGCTAATAGGAAATATAGGGAGTAGCACAATGTTGAGTACAGAAACCTTACTTTTTAATGTTATTTTATCTGCTCATGTCAATTGAAAGTATTGTTAAGGAAGTAGGATAATAAACTGATTACAGAACTTGTTTAACCACTACTATTTTGAGTCTGAAGAAGATGATAGGCGATTTGGTATCTTGTCATGATGTTGTTATAAATGTTGACTGGAAAATCTGAAACAGTTGATGTTGATGGTTTAAATGAAACCAGTAAGTCCTAATGAGTGGAGGTGTTTTATTGATGCTATTGATTGATCAATATTGAGTCTCAGCGAGTACTTTTACATGAAATAAACTTGACAATGTAAAGCAACTTTTTAGAATGCATTAAGTATGCCAATACAATGACAGATTTGCGTTGACCTTAAAATCATTACTATCTTGCTTGTTCTTAATGAGGTTACACATAGTATTATTGTTTTCTTAGTGAATGGGACGGTTGAGCAAGACCTTCCCACCAACTGCTTCTCATTAATGACATTCAATGAGACCGGCCTTACCAGCAACAACTTGAATCTGAAACTCAATATGTGCAATGTCTTTCACTTGTAGACCAAAACAAGGTTTTACTAAAAATGGAACTCATAAAGAATGAAGAACTTTGGTAAGGCCATGGATCAGCATTCCATGGAGCCTTGGTACTTAATTCCTAAAGCTGAGTAAAGCAATAGAGGGTGTATTTGTTGTTCCTCGAACCATGAACTTTTAGATGAAGCATTTGATTGCATCATAGGAAGCAATAGAAGACTTCTAAGTTGTTAACAATTTCCTTGGAAATAATGAAGCTGGCATTTACAAAAAAATTGTGGAAGACATGCTTCTATGTTATTGAAAGTTAGGGTGCAATTTGTCCTGAAAAATCAATCGCATCGATTCATTTCCTGTCAACTGTGGTGCAGTCGGTGATAACAAGGTGAACGTTTCGATCTAAGCCATAGAGAAACGTTATCAAGACAAATAGAGCACATCATTATTGTGAGATTTCTGTTGTTCCTAAAAAGAGATGGCCCAGATATTAAGTGTAAGAAACAACCAAAGAAGCATCAGTAGAATCTTCATAATCTGTGTAACTGTATATACGTAAAATGCATGTAGATCTACCACATTGTGTATTGCTCCTATACGTTGCCATGTAAAATATTGAATCACAAATTTCTTAAAAACTAGAGCTAATCAGATTTTTTAATGGTCATATTCGTGTTCAGCAGCCCAAAATTTACAAAGAAAGGTATGTTTCATCTCAGATACTCAAATTTTTTCAAAATTTGTAGACCAGTGTTATGGCATAATAAATAACCTAATTCAACTCTAAGTAAATTTGTTAGATAAACAATATCCCTCTGAATCGACAAGTGGTTTATCGATCAATCAATATACCGCAAATTGGAAACAAACTTAATAATCACAACACTGTAATATGCCCAAGTGACATTCGCTCTCACCGATTTAAACGATGTTCGCGCAATGAGAGTGACATTCACTTTCAATTTTAGCTAAAAAGTCAGAGCGAATATCAAGAGCGAATGTCACTCCAGCAAACGAATGTCTTTGGATGCCAAGCTTTAGCTTATTTTGTCATAATCAACTGCTTTGACAATACTGGGGGTGCCAAAACAAGTATATTAAGGGGAAGCAGGTGGCGCAGCAGTACTTTCCTCGCCTTGCACCAATGAGCCAAGAACTGTCACGGGTTCGAACCCCGGCCAAGTCGCTGTATGTGCAATTGGTTGCCAGTCCAAACTTGCTTCCGCAGGATTTCCTCCTGCACTAAAACTGACAAATAAATCTGACCATCTGGCAGAGGACCCTCATGGAAAGTAGTGCTAGACACCGATGAGGCTATCCTCTATAAATATGTCATATTAGGGGCGGCTTCAAAACTCAACCGGCGGTTGTCTGCCGGTTCTGGGCGGTTCAACCGGAATAAACAATAGCCAACCGCCCAGAACCGCC
>JXSR01S011800.1:22306-35445 GCA_000969725.1 Ophiothrix spiculata
ACCTTTCCCTGGGGGTCAAAGGTCAAAAGAAAGGTCAAATTTTCAACTTTGTCTGATTTCAAAGGTTAAGGTCTCAAATTGTTCGTCTTGGACCAGCGATCAAAAGTGTTAATGGTGACCCCATCGTCGACCTTTCCCTGGGGGTCAAAGGTCAAAAGAAAGGTCAAATTTTCAACTTTGTCCGATTTCAAAGATTAATGTGTCAAATTGTTCGTCTTGGACAAGCGATCAAAAGTGTCAATGGTGGCCCCTTCGTCCGACCTTTCCCTTGGGGTCAAATTTTCAACTTTGTCCGATTTCAAAGATTTAGGTGTTAAATTGTGTGTCTTGGACCAGTGATCAAAAGTGTCAATGGTGACCCCATCGTCCGACCGTTCCATTGGGGTCAAATTTTCAACTTTGTCCGATTTCAAAGATTAAGGTGTCAAATTGTGTGTCTTGGACCAGCGATCAAAAGTGCCAAGCTTGTCCCCGTTGTATGACCTTTCCCTTGGGATCCACCCCACAACTGAATGATTAAGTAGGCGGTCGATGCAGGCAAGACTACTGGTTCGCGAAACCATCTTGTCTAGCTTAATTAAAAGAAGAGTAGGCCCCTACAAGATAAATGTTTCCTGAAAACTTCACTTGATTCCGATCATTCATTTTCAAGTTACAAGCTTTTCAGCATTTTAAAAATTCCATACGGTACATAGGCTACGTACTGTAATTACTGTCTCACTGATCTCAAAAACACAAGCTTATTTGAAAGAATGACTTCGGGATTGTACCCGCGGATTGTAACATTAATTACCAGTCAAGGATTCTCGCCATGCAGCTATAAAACTAAATTTTGACAGCTCGGTCACCTTGAGGATGAAAAGTGGCGGGATCATGAATTACCCCTTTCAGTCTCGTAGTGCAATCACTCACTAACACACATTTCACTGCATCACTGCACACAATACCAAAGGCCACACCTAAATGTAGAGCAAAGTCAGGAAGTTAAGTGGGTGATACGAAAATTTATAAACACTGAATTTACGCAAAAGATATTCGATGAATTGGAAAAATGGACTTAATTATTGTTTGTATATATCCTTGTTACCGTACTACAAAACAACTTTCTAAATGGGCTGCTGAGGTATTGTTTAAGCAGAGTGAGCCCTCATTTAGCCAAAAATGGAGTTAAAATTGCTAATTTCGTTTAATTCCTGTGTCCGGGCAGTGTAGTCCAAAGGGTTGTGTTTTTCCAATTCGCAAAGAAATCATAGCTATGAAATACTCAAATCGGGTATGTAAAGAATATATCAAAGCCGATCTAAAAAGGATTTCGAAAAAATATATCCTAGCTGGTACACCATATTGTTTCAAAACAGCAGCAAGATGAAGTGATAAAAAGCTTATTTTTTATCCATATTTCAAAGGCATTGAGAGCGTTTTAAGCAAATGAGACACACTTTACAATATAGCTGTGATGTATAATACTCTTCTACTTGGTCTTGATCTTGATGGAAATACTCCGAGTACCGGGGAGGGCATTCACACATATTGGTGACATGGGTATGTGCCACTTTGGAGACCCCTTTTTCACGGCTGATCGCCGTTCCATAGCTCTGCATTTTCCTGAAATCGCCGTTCTCAAGACTCCTCGAACAAAGCCGTCTGCTCCCTTTCCGCTCCCTACCTGTTGGATACACACCACTAATTACTATTCCTATGTTTTTACATGTAAATTCCTTCGATTTGACCATGATTTTCACACATTTCCTCTGAGTACCATCTCCTGAAATGTCTTTTTTCTCAAAATTAATGTCAAAAACCATTAAAACATGGCCAAATTTACCTGGGGTGTCCGGCTTGTTTTTCCGGTAAGCAGCCTGGAATTGGAGTCTAACCCAGTCCTCCACTGAAACCACCAGTGCTGCCAGACGGTCCACTGAGACCTGAGGATAAAAATTAAGACACATTAATCTTTAAAAACTATTGTGAATTTTGCTTCTTTTCTATCTTTCTGATAACACAGATATCTAAATAACAAAAATGAAAAAAAAAATGAGCAAGTAAATCACATTTTCTGATTTTTCACATTTTTATTTTAGGAATTAGCTGGTAAAGCAACCTCGATTTGTGAAAAAAACACTGAATCCAGTCATGGGCGATATATAATTGGTGATGTAAAACCTGTTACAGTTGTTCATTAGCAGTGTGTTTAGGTTAAAAACACAAATTTTCAACAAAAAGGGGTGTGTTTTTAAACACATAATGATCGCATAAAGGTGTGTTTTAGCTATACTCTTGACCAATACAGTTCTGAAGACTCTACTTTTGCATTGAACATCGGTTCCCAAGACCCTACATTTTCCACGATTAAAGAGTTCTCAAGACTCTTATTTTTTGCATGGCTTGTCAGCTCCCTAGCGTTAAAATGAGTGCCAATCCCCCCCCCCCAGGAATACTCTCCAACACTCTGCAGAGTAAAATGGAAAGAGTTGGTGTGAGCAGGGGGACTGTTCATTGAGTCTCGAGATGGTCCTTCGATCAGCATGGATTTGAAGATATTTTTAGTCAGTTTGTTGCGTAATTGTTTCCCGGTGCCCAAAGTCAAGCCCGTAGCCAGGGGGGGTGCGGTGGGGGCGTCCCCCCCCCCCCCCCCCCACATTTGACAATTTACAAAAAAGGTCCACAAAAATTCACTAAATGACTACAAAAAACACACCTAAAGCACCAAAACAAGCAAATTTAGGTCGTTTTTTAATAAAATACTACACAAAATGCTTGGGAAACTGCTAAAAAACTACTAAAATTATTTTAGGGTCGACCAAAACGAAAAATTTTCCTCCAAAACGTCCACTTTTTGAAAATCCGCACCCCCCTTGAAAAAATCCTGGCTACGGGCCTGCCCAAAGTCATCATAAAAGTGTTAACCATGCACGTTCTAAATTTCGCGGAAAATGTGTATATTTTTCACTGTAATCGCGGACCGCGAAATCTTAAAAAAGGGGGTATTTTGAGCACCCATCTCCGTGAAATTTTAAAAAAGGGTATTTCACAGAATTGAAATCAAAATCAAACTACTTCAGAATGACTATATCAACTTGGGCGAGAGTCTCGACAAAAATCATGGTAACTTTGATTTTCCAACTTTTTCAAATTCTTCAGAACTTGCACAAAGAAACCCACAAGGGATTGAGTTATCCTTAACCTTAAATGAGACTTTTTTATAATTCATGTAATATTTCTATTAAGAAAATCTTGGAAGATGCGGGAAAGCTGACGGGAAAGATGTAACAAGATCTGGTACCACAGACATGAAAAGTAACGTAATTTATATTATTATGTTTTGTTTCTTAACCATGTTAATATATCAAATTTTAAGTGTCTTTGAAAAGAAACCAGGTGTCTGAAAATCTTGTCTTTGAAAACTATGAAATAGGGCATATTTTTTATGCTAAGTTTGTCCTAGTTTTTGCAAAAGAATTGGGGTAAAATCAATGAAAAATCTTTGAAAGGGGGGTTTAGAAAAAATAAAGAACTTGCATGGTTACTATACTCTTTATGTTGACTTGGGGACCGGGAATTGTTTGTGGCAAATTATTCCAGTCTTTGATAGTTCTTGGATAGTATGAATATTTAAAAACGTCTTTGTTGACTTGGAGTTCTTGGAAAGTGAATTGGTTGCTTCGTTTATGGAAAAATCATTTTAATAATTATCATAACGTACTCAGTAAATTAGAAGTGTGTCCAATTAATCTATGCCATAAAACAAAACTACTCAACCTGTTATTTTATAATTATACTGAATCTGGTGACAAAAAAGTCAATATGTTAAAACCTAATATGAAAACAATGAATATGGGCCAAATCATAGTCGGCCTCCAAACAAAATTTTTCCTACCAAACATTTGGTTGTGACTTCAAAATGACGAGTGACTCCAAACAAAATAACTTCAACATCGAGTTGAGACCAAATAAAACTTTGCGCTAGATTGCACATGTTATTAAATTGCCATAAACATTGGACCAAATGTTTGTTACCCATTCATAGTTTAAATTCGATGGCAAATATTTGGTGACGTTAATATTGGCACGACCAAATGTTGGTAGGAAAAATTTTGTTTGGAGGCCAACTATGATTTTGCCCAATTTGAAAAGGTTTCTGGCTGGTGTTGCCATTTGATGAGCGTTTATTTCACTAGATATATTGGATCGTAAATCACTTAAGGTTTGTTTGACTGTTTGGTATGAAGATTGACGCGGGTAGATTTGAAGTACTGTAGAAAATGTGAGAATCTGAAATCTCAATACACTGTAAAGTGAAAGTTCCTCGTTTTGGAACTAGTCCTCGTTTTTCTAAAAACGAGGAGGCTACTCGTTTTTAGAAAAAGAGAAACAAAACAAGTAGCAAAACAAGTAATTTGCTACTTGTTTTGTTTCTCATTTTCGAAAAACGAGTAGCCTCCTCGTTTTTAGAAAAGCGAGGACTAGTTCCAAAACGAGGAACTTTCACTTTACAGTGATAATGGCATTGGAATATCAACTCGTTTTGATCATGCTGATAGCATCTTCAAAAGAAATAGTCACTGCATATCATATATATATTAAAGCCTGAGAACTATATTTTCAAAATTCAGAATCGGATTTAGTTTAGTCCGGAAATAAAATGCAAATGACCCGTTATTTACGGAGCACGTTCATTTATTTCCATCTTATATATATCCAAATTACTGAATCAAAACAAAGGTAGACATTCCCACTGTGTTTTGGTGTATTTTTTCCGAAAACAATGCTGAACCAATGATTTTCATCCTCAAAAGTTAAAGCAACCTCAGGACACAATATATGATATACTGTAATTATGTTCAATGCATTTTGGTACAACGTAAATCAAAACATAAGGTGATTTCAAAATTAGACCAATTTTATATTAGACTATGTTATTTCAAAGATAACACTCCCATAAAGGTTATTTTGATAAAAACATAAACATGTGGACGGTACTTTTATTATAAGCTAGACTTATTTCCTAATACCATGTCAGTGTGATACCCTGGTCACATAACCTTGTGGTGAAGTTACGATGTGTTTACGGCGTCAATTCAGCGGACGCTGGCCAGTGAGCGACTGGTGTCCGGACAGTGTCCGAGCGGTCGCCGGCTGGTGTCTGTGAGCCGTAGAGACGCTGGAAACATGCCACAAGAATTTAATTGCGAGTGAAAACATTGCGGCTAGTATACGATGACTTCAGTTATGGTCCCATAATCACTGGTGTCCGACCAGCATCGCAAGCATTTATATTTATAGGTGTGCCGATGTCATACTGGTGTGAAAGTAATCGTAGTCCCCCTGATACCCATACTTTACTGCACAACCCGGACAATAAGTACGAGGGACTTACATTCTTGCTACACCGGTGTAGCAAGAATGTAAGTCCCCCGTTCTAATTGTCCGGGTTATACAGTGAAGTATAGGCTAACAACTCTCACAAGATTCAAAGATTCAAGATTCAAAATTTATTTCAATAACACATTCAATAACACATTCAAAAGCACATTCAAAACGACTTAGAATAAACAAACAGTATATTAAAAACACAACAAAAGAATGGTATTGAGGAGATGGCAAAAGGCCAGTAAGGCCCGAAGGGCCATCCCCTAAGTAGGGCCTAAGTTACACACGATAAAAGAGTATGGCCTAAAAAATACAAAACACACATTCATAACACAAGACATGCCCAAAACAACGAAAAATTGTCATACGTTATATCAGCAAATTTTAAATGTAATCTTCTAAAAGGTTAGTTTTAAACATGTTCCTAAATTCTTTGACAGATTTAGCTTGTTTTACATTTTTATCAATAGAGTTCCATAAGCCAGGACCAGATGTCCGAACTGAACGATCAGAAAACATTTTCCTCGCATTGTGAATGCTATAATTTTGGGCATTTCTTGTAGTATAATTGTGATACTGGTTATGTTTACGGAAATAATTATTAAATACACATGGTAATAAACCCGCATGATGTTTATACATAAACACTCCTAGTTCTAAATTGAATGTATCATACACGTTTTAAAATTTTGTGTTTTTTGAACAACGGATTAGCATGGCATCTATAATGCTCAAATGATATTGTTCTCAATGCCCACTTTTGTAATCTATGAATTTTACTCAAGTATGTTTTGTAAGTATTTCCCCAAGCTAGAATGCCATAATTAATATAAGGTAAAACAAGTGAACAATATAAAGAATGCAATATATGTTCAGGCACATAGTGCTTTAATTTTGTTAACATTCCAACATTTCTTGAAATTGTTTTTGATATTGCATCGATGTGATTTTTCCACGTCAGCTTGTCATCGATGATAACACCTAAGAATTTGGTATAGTTGACTCTGTCCAAAGAAACATTATCCAATATAACATTAATTTTTTGCTTATTTAAATGATTTATGTCACTATTGTATATCGTAACTTCGGCTGAGTTATAAAAATTGTCTCCTTGAGTAAATGAGCTGGCATCTACATATTTGTTGGTAATATGTGATGTACCCAATATCATATAATTTGTTTTGCTGGCATTTACTGACAACTTGTTTGCTTTAAACCAGTTGCTTACATTAGCTTCACGCTTTATTTACGTGGACTACTATTTCAGGAGGACTATGATTACTTTCACACCGGTTTTGCGGCGTTGCAGCTCCCTTCGGAGCTCCTCGGCGTTTGCGGAAAATGTGATGCCATATGTCCAAAGTGCTAGAAACAGTGGCGGAGACAGAAGTAAGAAAACAACCGGGTGGGAGAGGAGCAAACATTTTTTCAGCAAATATGGTCCAAGAAAAAAATATATAATGACACATTCTTAACAGGTACAAAAAAAATCGGCAAAATTGAACATTAGCTTCAGCCAAATTTGTCATAAAAACCTTAACATTTGTCCGAAACATGTGATTTAAGTTTTGGACATTCTACGTTGAAAGTTACGTATCAAAAACTTGAAGAGGAAAATTGATAGATGAAAGTCTCGCAAGTTACGGCACCAAAAACGGGCAATGGCAAATAATCCAATGTCCCCCTTGGCAACACTAATTTAGAAGTCCTCAACAAGATTGCGTTCACGGCACAAGTGACAATTCCAGCTGAAGTATAAAGTATTTTTGAATGCAGAAACATCATTTTGGACAGAAATTTGAAAATATGACTTATAAAGTATAAGACATTGTTGTAAATAAAAATGCATTTTTGCAATCCCCCAATCGAACATTATTGCGTTCAATTGGGTATATTAACATGATTTTATCTTGCAAGTCAAACTAGAAAAGTTATTATATTACTCGGTAAATGTTTTTTTCTCTAGTAAAATTCTGTCCTGGTAAAACTTGGTTAATATCTTCAGTAATTTCAGTTAAAATTTTTGTGAAATACTTAGTAAACTGTCTTAATTTATATAAGGTAATCTTTGTATGCTAGGGTTATAGAAGACATTGTGGGTGCCGGGTGCACGCGGCTCGCCCACCCTGAGCTTTATTATAGCGTACTATCAGCAGTATTATAGTGTATGAAGTAGCGTGCTATCAGCAGTAGATAGTGGATGAAGCAGTGTCCTAGAGCATGTTCCCACTGAAGTCTTTGATCCTACATCGAGTCCACGACCCTAGATCTGAATCCACATTAAACACAGTGGGAACACGTTATATGTGGTCTCGATCCTACATTAACAATGTGGTCTCGATGTGGGGTCGAGACTACCAAAATAAGGTAGTCTCGATGTAGGGTCAAGCCCAGTGGGAACACTACACACACATTTAATGTAGGGTTAAATAACTTATGTAAACAATGTGAAGGTCCTATACAGTAAACATAAAGCATACATGTATGAAAGGAGTTTGATAGTCAAAACTGCTGTTCTTAGGCACAGAGAATTTGATCAAAATTGCATTTAGAATTTAATATATGATTCTCTTTGCAAATGCTATGATAGTCCTATGACTTTTTAGTCACAGTAAGCTATAGAAATATGAACAGTTTGTACCAGAGACGTAAATAACAAAAAAAATGTTATTAACGTCTCTGGTTTGTACTGCATCCCGGGTAGGCATACACGGGCCGGCCGGCCGGGCTCACGTAGCGGAAGACATGCATGATACGTGGCGGCGATTTCCTCATAACAAAGCTGTCTGGTTCTCCGTACACACGTAATGGTAAAATACATTTTCACATTTGAGTGAAAGTCCACGCACGATGTATTTCAATGTGATTATTTATTATGTTCATCATTAAAAAGACTGCAGCTAAAATATACCTTAAAATATAAATAATACAACATGAATATGTCCAATAAATCGTAAACTGAATCTGGTGCATAATTGCTAGCTAGCGAGACAGATAGACCGTGTTTGTCAATCCGGGTAAGTGGACTCAACCTAGCATTCAGTCAATAGGGAGTTTGACCTAGGATTATCAGTGCAGTGGGAACACGAATCAATGTGGACTCGATGCTGGGTCAGGATATAGGGTCTAGTTAACCCTACATTAGCAATGGGAACACACCCTTAGATAGTGGATGAGCAAGTGTGTTATCATCAGCAGGTAGTTGTTAAAGTAGTATGCTATCAGCAGTATATATAGTGGATAAAGTAGTGTGCTATCAGCAGTAGATAGTGGATGAAATAGTGTGCTATCAGCAGTACATTATAGGGGAAACGGCAATGACCTTAGAACAGGGGGGGGGGTTTCGATGACAGGCTGCACTCTAAAATGACATGAATAAAAAAAGAGAACGATCACTAATTCTTGGAGTGAATTTTGTTTCACTTGAAAAGAGTGAAGAGTTAAATCGATCAGGGTTTCACTCGAAAAGAGTGAAATGTTACTCTAAAAGAGTTATACTTCATTCTTTTTTAGAGTTAGAGACACCACTCTTTTTTGGTGCCAGTGACTAATCTTTAACTCTAATAGAGTGTTTTATTTGTTTATTTTAGACTGTAAATCAAGAGAGGGTCAATCAGTGAGGACCTCTCAGAAAAGGGGTCATCAGTGGTGCGGACAATAAAAATAAGGGGCCTTTTGGTGTAGTCCTTATTGCGCAAAAATAATCTGTTAGTGAGGCGCTCAAATTGTTGGCAAAATAGATGGACTTCCGGTGGGGTGTTACCCCAGGGGTGTAATCCTTCAACATTTGCTATTGGAATATCTATTACTACACCTCTTGAATATTTATTAGTTAATACAGCATTTTTATTGGTTGAATAGGGAAGACGCGCAAAAAGTATTTTTGACTCCTTTTCTGCGTGTGCGTTAATACTCAAGTACAGCCGCGCGGGTATGCGTTTACGCGTTGCACCTTTGTAAAATACACACACGCGGGGAAAATAGTAAAAACTTCCGCATGGTACTACCGTATGACTTACGGTAAAGTACTGAATTTGTTGACTTTGAGATTTATTTTCAAGTTATATTTTGACTTTTTTGAGGTGTAGTAAAACAAATACAACATGGTTTATTTCAGAGAAGTATTGCAAAATACTGTCCCTCGGTGTTGGATGATGGAGACTTCCTCCATCATCCAACACCTCGGGGACAGTATTTTGCGATACTTCCCCTCAAACCATGTTGTATTTGTATATACTTCATCTGGATTTGCACTTTCGTGTACATTGCCTCTTGGTGCCTACCTTTTGCTAACATTATATTTGCATTCAACTCTCTGGAATGTTTTCTCACATAGGCTTACAAAATATTGTAGAGTTCTTTGGAAATATAGAGATTCACCAAGCTCGTAGCCGGGGGGGTGTAGTACATTTCGGCAAAAACATTTCGGCCAATATTATTTTGTCCAAAAACACTTTGTCCAAATATATTTGGTCCAAAATAATTTGGGTCAATCATTATTTTGTCCTACCATTATTTTGGCCAAATATATTTTGTCCAAAGTTATTTGGGCCAATTGTTATTTTGTCCTAACACTGTTTTGGCCAAATATATTTTGTCAAAAGTTATTTGGGCCAATCGTTATTTTGTCCTACCAGTATTTTGTCCGAATATATTTCGTCCAAAGTAATTTGGGCCAATTGTTATTTGGTCCTACTACTATTTTGTCCAAATATATTTTGCCCAAAGTTATTTGGGCCAATCGTTATATTGTCCTACCAGTATTTTGTCCAAATATATTTTGTCCAATTTAGTTGGACCAATCATTATTTTGTCCTACCAGTATTTTGTCCAAGATAAGTTATGATGTACACTAGATGAATTAATAAATAAAAACATGTTCTTAACAAAACCATTTGAATTTGAGTTATTAATTCATAATTTTTTTTAAGTACTACTGTTGCGGGTAGGATTTTAAAAAATCCTTGTTTTCAAAAGCAACTGGACACCGGGAAAGGGGGTTGTAACAATTCTTTTTGTTAGGAAGAAAATTCAGTGTTAAACTGTCACTGTACAAAACAAAGAAGGAATCATAAAGAATAGAAATCACGAAGATGAGAAGGAATCCACAGATTTGGTAACCATAGTCCCCTGTTCTACAATCTTCTGCAAATCTCGTTGGGACACTTGTGCCATTATTATTAAGCACCACGGTAGCAACTAAACTTTCATAGTGTGCGTAAGAAGGTATACTTGGTAGTGGCTTTGATACCCCCCCCCTCCCCCCACCCCAAATCAATGTTGATGCAAACATGTCTACTAACTCAACATTGATCTAGGGGAGCGGGAAAAATGCTCAATATTACTATAAGCGTCCCAACAGTTTTGCAGAAGATTGTATCGTGGTGATGCTAAAATCATGTACCAATTTCACAAATTGTTGTATAACTTGCAAACGCTTCATTGGAATTGCCTGATTTTTTCAGGAAATAATGTTAAGAAACATATCATTTGGTATATTGAATGTTCATTAATTTAGCATTTTAAATATGTAGGCCTATATTGATTTCATTGTCTAATTTGATGAAATAGTAAGTATTTTCAAAACCAAAATCTTCTTCGTAGCAATGTTAAAATCAGGTACAGATATTTTAAATTGCGTCATAAAATTAAAACGCAAAGTTCAAATTTCATGATATTTACAGATAATAAAAACTAAGAGTTTAGCATTAACATATGTAAGACTCACATGAAAATAATGATGTTTTGTATATAAAATCTAATGTTTTAGTGGTTTGAACCAACGATCTATGGTTATCTGGGTGAGATAATTATCATTGCGCCACACGAGCGCTCATTTGTGCATGTTCCTAATAATGCTACTTGGACTTAGTACAATTAAATAAAAATGACTAATATAACTTCGGGATAGGAAAGTAACACCGATCGCTATTCATTTCCACGAACCAGGTCCTACACGGCTAGGACTCGTATTGTTATGTTAATTAGCTGAGCAAAACTCCGATGATGCGTTGTGCACATGCGCAGTACGGTCATTTCCGATCTGCCGGGACTTACGATTTGTTTACATTTCCTAGCTCAGCGAGCCATTTAATAACTTTCCGAGCGCGCTCTGAGATCGTGAACTGAGCTTGAAATTTTAATCATTTTAACTCATTTTATGTTTCCAAATATGGAAAATGAATTTGTCAAATGGGACGATCTAGATCTGGAGAATATTCTCGGGGAATGGACGGACCATGAAGGTGATATTGGCCCAGAAAGTGAATGGGATATCAGCGACACTGACATGAATGAACTGCCAGCTACTACCAGTCAATGCAGTAATGGCGATCTCCGTGGCGATCAGGGAAATTGTACAGATCAACCAATGAAAGAAAACATTCGAAAGAGAAAAAGAGAACCAAATGACGACGAGAAGAAACATTTCTTCTGTCCAGAATGCCCTAAGACATATTCTTCTGCAGCCGGTTTCAGGGGTCATGTAATAAAAAAGCACAATCGGCCAGATCTAAAAGGTAAGCTTAAGCGGAAACTGATTTACTGCACAACCATCCATTGCAACAAAATTGTCAAATTAGGTTTAAATATTTAATTCTTTCAGGTTGAAAATTCAAGCTGAGTTAATTATCTCAGGTTTTGACTTACTATTTCAGATCCACAAGTGTCTCGAGATCATAATTTAAAGACTTCATTTATAAACAAAATAAAAGATGCTTTTAAACATGGGCTTTTAAACACGAGTTGAGATGAGAATTGATTCTACCACACACCAAATATGGCTGAATTTTTGTATTGACCAAAATAATTATGGGTGATTTTTAAATCTGTTTCATTCATGAACATTTAAATATAGGGGCGTCGGAAGGAAAATAAGTGGTGTGGCCCTTCGTAAAAGTGGTGCGGCCAAAGCCCACATGGTTCCGGTGCAAATTAAAATTTAATTTGAGGTACTGTACATTTCTCAGTTCAACTAAACAATAGACATGCAAATGCTTGATGATATCTTGAGCTGGGACTATTGGGGCCTATATTTGTCCCAGATCTTTAGAGTAAATTCAGTCAGCTATTTTGCAATTTGTGTATTTGTCAGTGTGAAGAAGCTGTTTATGTAATTTTTGCTTTTTATTCTTTTTTTATATCTTGCAGCTCACTTGCATCAGAAGATTGACTCTTTGCCTGAATTACCTGAATCCAGAGTGCCACTCACAACCGAAGACACCATAAGTGAAGAGATTCCAACGATAACACGAAATGCACTTGAAGGCATAAAGAACAATCCAATTCACAATCTGAAGTCATCATCGACAGGTGGTCAACTCGTCAAAGTAGCACGGGATTTACTGCTATCAAACCTGGACATCATATACACAATTTTGACAACTCATTTAGTTGTAATATTGACATCAAGTAACGGACAAATTGACGTACCCAAGGTATTGAAGGGAATAGGTCAGATTCGATCAAACGTTGAATTTGTATCAGAGATGTGTGATCACATTAAATCTTTGCTTCCATGTATTTCGATGTGTCACATTCGATTATTCATACAATGTTTTCTATTGGAGTTTACTAAATCATATTTTGCACGACAAAATGAACTCTTGAACAAAGTGATGACTGAGCATGATAATACTTTATCAGATAATGATAGACAAGTTCTTTTTTACATTTGTGGATATGTAATCCATGCTTTGCGTAAAAAATATATAAGGCTAAAATCCGCAAAGTCACAACAACTTTTGAAATGCCTGGAACATTTACAAAGC
>JXSR01S011802.1:3030-13508 GCA_000969725.1 Ophiothrix spiculata
AAAGAAAATTGAAGTTGTCAGATATGTAACCAAACAGCAACGTTTTATAAAGATGGTTTTTAAACATCACAAATAACAAATATATTGGAATATATCGGAATATTTGGACGTATAGAAAACGTTCCATGAACGTCCTAATAATATAAACGGAAAACGTCAGTAATATAACTAAACTACAACGTCTTTTAAACGTCACAAAATTGCGTTTAAAGACGTTTTGGAAAGGACGTTTTATGAACGTCGCAAAATAACGAACATATGTTGGTACATTTCATAACGTCTAGAAAACGTTCTTTAAATGTCCTACAAACTAAACAAAAAGTGTCAGTAATATAACCAAACTACAACGTTATATAAACGTCATTAAAATGCCTTTAAAAAACGTTTTGGAAAGGACGTTTTATGAACGTCGCAAAATAACGAAAATATGCTGGTACATTTTTTCCATCTGCTTTGTTCTCGTTTTGTGTGACATTATGCGGCATGAGCTTGAACTGACTCTTGTCATTTTTAATTAATATTTTATCATGTATTTATGATTGTGTGTATATTATCTTTTTAATATTGTAAAGCGCTCAGTGACTACGTTTTCGAAAGGACGTTTTATGAACGTCGCAAAATTACGAAAATATGCTGGTACATTTTCTAACGTCTAGAAAACGTTCTCTAAACGTCTTAGTAAAACATTCTTAAATCCTAAGAAATATAACAAAACAAAAACGTTTTAAGAACGTTTTGGACGGCAAAAACGTAAAAGACCAAACCTGAACCTAACCGAAACGTTTTAAGAACGTTTTGTGATTGCTGGGTAGCTGCTATTTAATTGTGTATTACTTGTACATGTGCGATCAATAAATCATTGATTGCGACTTTTTCCGTGCAGTTCTATAAGTATTAGACCCGGTGTAATGAGACTGTGTGTCCCCCATAACCAGGAGTCCGGGTCTAATTGAACCACATGGAATAAGTCGCAAATGATGATTTATTGATCGCACATGTACAAGTACGTTCTATACAATTAAATAGTAGCTAGGACATTTCAGTCACACGGACGCTGTATTTCATTACACCTGAATCCTGGTTATGGGAGACGAGACACTCAATCTCATTACACCGGGACACAGTGTTACAGGGTTAAGGCACTGATTCCTGCTGATGACGAAATGCATGACGAAAAGGTTTAATGTAATTGTAAAAGATTTACGTACTGATCCCCATTAATAACGGAAGTCATAGAGTATGACGAAGGGTTTTTATGCAATGTTGCACGAATAAGGCATTGATTCCTTATTTCTTATTGACGCCCATTGATGATGGAATCCGCAGAGTATGACGAAAAGTTTAACGCAATGTTACAAACTCTTACCAAATCTAAGACACATTTTGATATCATGAATATAAAATAGTACTTTTAAGATACTTTGCTGATTTCATGTGTAATTTAAAATCCCAATTTTTCTTATTTACAGATGCTTCGTCGGATTTCGTGTTCACATTGTTGGAACCACATGTAAAGCAAGGCCGCGTGTATTTATTAGTGACAACAACTTCTTTCAGCCCCGTCAATGTGTCCGTTTCTATGCCAAGTATTTCCTTCTATAACCAATCGATTTTATGGCGCGATACTGTAGCAAACATTAGTCTACCAATTCCACCAAACGGCTATATCTTCCCTCATGGAAATGGCAAGAGTAATAAAGTCATCTTTGTTCATTCAGAAGCTGAAATATCTGTGCATGCGATGTACGTACACGCTTCCTGGCGATCAACAGGTATTTCACTCATCCCATCATCACAACTAGGGAATACATATGTTATACCATCGTACACCCCTGCGGTTTCACAAGACTCACCAGACCAATGGTCTGAATTATCAATCACATCGCTTGACACAACCACAAAAGTCGATATTTTTGAGTTTGGATATAAGTCCACGATTTTCTTGTCTCCTTTTCGTTCATATCAACGGCAGTCAGTCAATGATCTTACCGGTACAAAAATTGTTGCCGACCAGCCTATATCTGTGATGGCAGGCACAACTCAGTCTCGTATTGGACATCTAACGTCAGATCCTGAATATACAATTCAGCATATACCACCTGTGGAACATTTAGGCATATCGTACGTTCTTGCGCCATTCATGGAGCGTTCCTCAGGGTACAAGTTTCGGGTCATTGCTGCTGAGCCACAAACATTGGTTAATATTACCAATGTAAAAGACAGTATCATCATCTCACCTGGTGATTTCTATGAAATGGAATCTAATGAATCGGTTTCGATAAATGCTGACAAACCAGTACTTGTAGCACAGTATGCAAAATCTCAAAAATCAGATGATTTTGGCGATAGTTTTATGCTCATTGTACCAACGTTTCACGCGATCCAACGTGAGCATATCAGTTTCCCCGTAACAACGCTCGCCAAATCTGCAGATTTGATTTCTTATCTATCGATAACCACATTATGTGAAGATCAGAACTTGATTTATGTCGACGGTGTCGCCATCACTTCTGACAGGTGGGAAAATATTCAATTAATCGTCGGGCAGTCGTTATATTGCGTTTTTCGACGTCACTTTGATCACGGGGTACACCACATCTCCACCCCAGGTAGCAACGTTCCTTTTGAAGCTATTGTGTATGGGTTTAGTACTCATGTAGGCTATGCCTTTACTCTCTGGGGATTTTCTTCAGACAACAATCAACAATCGAATACTGATCTTACTAAAGGTAGGTAGCTTTTTGTGCATTTTTATAATCGAACTGGACTCTTGTAAAAACCGAATTATTGATCACTTTAATAAGTAACATTAAATACAAACAAATTGGTCGCAACGGGGCTCAAACTCATAATACGGAGTCTTTTGCTTCTTAACTAGACCACACGAGCACCGACGTCAAACATATAAGTAAATAAATACACATATAGACATATCCTGCAATTGATACAAATATCCAATGGGCTTATTATTTGATAGCTATATGTGATGACTCACCCCGAACAGGGGGACTTTGCGACAAAACACTTTTCGAAAAACTGATGAAAATAGGCAGCAAAAATATTCAGTGGCGGATTTAACAGTCAGCAAAGTCAGCAATTGCTGACCGGCCCCCCCTAAAATTTACCCCAAGGGGCCCCCCACAAAAAAAAAGACAAAAAGAAAGAAAGGGAAAAAAGAAAAGAAAAGGAAAAATAAAAAATATTTAAAGAGAATCCAGCGTTCTTTCACACCATTAAGGGCATGTGAAGGACACTGCATGGGCCCACAGGCCCCACACAAATATTTTTATAAGCATGGAGAGTAACCTAACTTTTGCTAAAGAAGGTGGTCTACGTGAAGGTGAAGGTGGGCTATAATGAATAATATGGCCTCGGTGTTTTTGAGATCTAAGGAGGGCCCTTATCAGTGGTAGATTTAAGAATCAGCAAAGTCATCAGCTGCTGACCCCTTTAAAACGGCCCTAAAATATTTTTAAAAGAAAGAAAAAAAATTACTTCTAAAGAATTTTCACTAAGATTCATAGAAAACCCAGTGTCCTGGGAGGGGGCACCCAACTTTTGTTTTGGTAGGGGTTTGCGGCCCCGATATTCTGAAACCCTAGTCAAGGGAACGCAAGATAAAATTGAAAACAAGGCTTGCGAACTAAAGGTTGTGCGTGAAAAGGGGGTCTTGAGGGCCGCGCATACCTGTATCACCTTTCTAAGTCAGTACCCTCCGGTGTTCTTGCAACATCATGGGCCCGAGCAGTACACTATATAGACCCCACACAACTTTTTCCCTCAGTAAGATATTGTGATGGACCCAAGAAAAGGCTTTGTGGGGTCAATTTTACCAGTAAGTAACCAGTGGCAGCACTAGGGGGATTTTCCCCATTCACAAACCTTAATTGCGTAGTAAAAGGGCAAAAATTTTGCGCGCTACGCGCGAAATTCGAGATAATGTATCCAAATAGACAATTTTTAGGGCAAATTTCAAGATTTTTAAGCAATTTTTAGGTGATATTTAATAATTTACCGGTTTTTTTTTCGCGAGCTAAGCGCACAACAAAAAATGTCATGTTTTCCTCCGACCATTTTTTGTTTTATAAAGGGCCCCCATCTTAATTTGCTGACAGGGCCCTTTTCCTTAAGTCCGCCGCTGAAAAAATAAAGAAAATAATAAGAATTTCGAGCAGATTTTCTATTTAAAATTTGATCGCCTTGATCAATTTCAACAAGCAAGGTGTCATTTTAAAGCTTAGAAAATGCTGTAACAGATGAAATGATAAAATTAAAATTGATATCATCTTCAAGGTCCCCCTTTCGGGGTGAGCCATTACATATGGTCACGATATACGGTGTTTCGTCCGTCTAGAAGATCCATAAGCAGCGAGCAACGAGGGCGTCGCTCGCTGCCCGTAATCCTTCTAGACGGACTAATCACTGTTCGTATCATCCGTATGAAGTATTGTGACCATAGTCTAAACTGAAACATACATAGATTATTCTTTGTATGTAGTTATTTTTTACCTTGATGTATTGCTCGTGTGAAAGGATCTAGTCGCAATATCATCGTTCTCTCTACCCATACCGTACGCTATTGTTGTATGAATCTGTTTACGATTTCGTAGAGAGGAGATGATTCGGCTGACTTTTAGTATTTGGTAAATTTACATGCAGTTACTTGGGTTTCTTGTCAAAATACGGAGATGGAAGTATTTGTAAACAGAAGCTACGTTGCCAATGGCACGACATCGGACGTTCATCTGGTTGATCCTTCCTGCGTTGGGGAAATCTATAGTGATGATGCCATTCGTCTGCGAGCAGATTTTGAAAGTTGTGGAACTTCATTTGAGGTATGGAAAAGAGACGGTTAAATTTGTATTTAAAGAATACTTTTAAATTGTTGAAATAACGTAAAATTTTGTATTCAGTATACTGCAGTAATTGCTTAGTAATATTATAATCCGCCCAATAATTTTCTTTTTCACTTTGTACTAGATGACTGATGACCAGTTGATATTCCGCAACAAGCTCAATTACAAAGCTCCACGTACTAACGACACATCATCGCAATACTCCGATCTAAATATCGACCTTACATGCACAGTTCCTCGACGAGGTAATGGTAGCCTTGGCCCGATATTCCCAGGATCTATCACAGGGGATACGAATGCATTTGGACATCTTCTATTCTCACTCAAGATGTTTCGTAGCTCGAGTTTCAAAAATGCATACAAGCGAGATGAGTTTCCGATTATTGTCTACGAAGGTCAACGTATATTTTTAGAAGCTTCAGTCAGTGACATGAAGAATGTTCGACTCTCTATTGAAGTTTGCAAAGTAACACCATCAGTAGATTCAAATGACCCGATTCAACATGTGATATTTGACAATAGGTAAGCCATGGCTATGTTCTTTAATCTAATGACTTAACTCCCCATCATGTAACAAAGTTTGTAACACAGTAACTACGATCCAACTACATAGTTATAAAGGACGATGTTTTATAGGCTATACATTCCCCAGCTTAAGACAAAAGTTTGTAACACAGTAGCTATATACGATCCGACTACATAGTTATAAAGGACGATGTTTTATAGGCTATAAAATACATTCCCCAGCTTAAGACAAAATCTATTAGGATATAGCACATGCAAGACAGGTTTTCAGAAATCAGCGTCATCAGAAGGAATCAGTGAGTCAATCTCGTAGCATTGTATTAAACTCTTTCCGTCAGACTCAATGACTTGCGTCATCCGTAGGAATCAACAATAACAAATCTTGTAACATTGCGTCAAACTGTCTCGTCATACTTATTGATTTGCATCATCAGTAGGAAACAGTGCCGCAATCTTGTAGCATAGTTTTGTATCAAACTGTCCCGTCGTACTCAGGGATCTGCATCATCAGTAGGAAACAGTGCCGCAATCTTGTATCATAGTTTTGCATCAAACTGTCCCGTCGTAGTTAGTGATTTGCGTCATTAGTAGGAAACAGTGTCGCAATCTTGAGGCATAGTTTTGCGTCTCTATGTACAGCTGTCCCGTCGTACTCAGTGATTTGCATCATCAGTAGGAAACAGTGCCGCAAACTTGTAACATAGTCTTGCGTCAAATTGTACCGTCGTAGTCAGTCATTTGCGTCATCAGTAGGAAACAGTGCCGCAATCATGAGGCATAGTTCTACGTCAAACTGTCCCGTTGTACGCAGTGATTTGCGTCATCGGTATGAAACAGTGCCAAATTAATTTTGTTTATTTAGATTATATTTTTTATACTATACCAAAGATACGAATAGAAACCAACTTTGTGATTTCAAGCATAAGTATTGTCTAATTGAAACTTTACCTACAGGCTGGTGTAGAAATCTATCATACATTATATAGCTCTCATCGTGTTTTTTTTTTTTTTTAATTTATTTAAATTTGTATTATAATTCATCATTTGTGGTATTAATAATTTATTTTTGTAATTGACTTAAAGATGTGGGGAGGAAAATGCAGTGACTTTCTACTTCAGCTCTAATGATTCCCTTGTTTGGTTTTCTACAACACTTGATAGTAGTTTTACATCAAAAACCAAGCCAATGGTAAGGAACTCTTTATTGCATATTTGCCTTGGATTCATGACTGTATTAGTTTAAGAGATCGTTTACTTAAACGATCCCTTTCAACAGTACTCTTAGTTTACATAATTTGTAGAAGAAATTCTCTGAATTTATATTTATTTCATTTTCTCTTTTCTTGTTTCTCGATTTTTGAGCCCGTCCCTTTCCTATCTTGTTAGTAGTCATTATCATGTGAAGTCAATTTTAGTTTCATAGGGGTAGACCTTTCACGGGCCTTTTTGGCCTTCCAGCCTACTCCTTCATTAGTATTGTTTTTATAATTTTTTGATGCACAATTGTGTGTTTTTTAATGGAAACAAAGTTGATACTTGATACTTGATACTTATGGTGGGTTATTTTTTGGGTGTTTTTTTCTTCTATTACCCTTGATATGTCTATGTAAATCTTCAACTGCTCTGGAGAGCGTATATTTTGGTAACAAAAAAATCTGCAGATATCAAAAACTTCTAAATATCACCAAAAAGGGAAGGCGATATATCGATGAAATTTTATACATTATGGTGCAAAAATGGTTCTATAAGTATGGCTACATTTTTGCTAGCGTTGATTGATGCAGTGGCGTAACCAGAAATTTTCAGTTGAGGGGGCGAGCAGGGGCAATGCAATTTTGCAGGGGGCGAAAGAGTTTTTGTACGAAAAGGTACACCCCAAAATTTTTCATGTAGCAAATCATCCAAAATTTACTAAAATTCATAAAAATCTGTACTATTTTGGTGAAAACTAGAGTTTTGTTCTGAAATCATTGCCAAAAATTTGCGCCATTTTGAAAAACTAACCAATAAAAGGGTTAAATTTTGCACAGTTACATTACCTATGTACTATGTATTGAAACTCTGTACTTTTCATGATTTCATTGGTTATGTTCGCCCTCTTTTGGAATATTCAGATGTAATATGGCATTCCTCTATTACTGACAAACAGGGTATCCAAAAGAAGGCTTGCAGAATCATTTTAGGCTTTGAGTACACATTTTATGAGAATGTATTATATGTTTGTAAATTAGTAACTCTCTCTCTCTCTCTCTCTTGTACATGTTCTAGGAGGGAGGAACATTGTCTTTAATTCGTTTGTGCTCTATCCAAATCTGCTCGTACTTGCAATTCCCCCCTAGAAGAGTTAAAATTTATGGACTCTGAGAAAGCTTAGGAATACCAGTGATTTCACCCAGCTACCCGCTCGTACGCTGAGGTTTTCTAGGAGTCCTATTCCTTATTACATCAATTTATTGTTGAATAGCTCCTAATACTCGGAGTCCTAATCACCGGTTTGTCAGCCCCTCTTTTTCTTGAGTTTAATTACTGGCTCCTCAACTGTCTTCAATTGAACTTTGCTTTTTTGTTCAATTGTTTATGTTTCTCTTTCTTGTTTTTTTTTTCATTGTATAATGCAATTCAGCCTCAGGGCTGCCATGTTATATGATTCTAATAAATCTGAAATAAATCTGGAATCAATCTGAAATAATTCTGGAACGCAATATGTTTGTGTGTTTTTTTCGTTGAAGATACAATGGGGCAAACTACACGAGAGCTCGGGATGTACATCCATGTAGATTCCTGTGATGTACATCCATGTACGTTCAACAAAGTACGTTCGTGCGCCCTACACATTGCGTGTGCGTGCGCGTTAACATGCGACTTGGTAGTACGCGTAGGCGCAAACACACACGCGCAGTTGAATACGCAGCGTGAATCCACATCTGGGTGACGCGTCATCGTGTAGACACAATCTCTACTACAGGAATGTACAACGATGTACATGGATGTACATTCCGAGCTCTCGTGTAGTTTGCCCCCAAAACAATGACACCCGGCAATGACAGTCTAGTCTGTGAGTTCAAAGTGAGAGAAGTTACTATGCACAGTAACTACGTAAAATGCCTTAAGGATCGCATAATATTAAGTCCTGATGGCTCTATCTCTTTTGAGCGATGTTTAAAACTTTTTGATACCCTCTTGCACCTCCATAATTTTTCCGGGCATTATTTTTTCACCACGTTTATATTGCAGCTGTACATTCATTGTTCTATGATGGTTTGTATTGGTAGCGACTCTAGTCCTTGTCCTTCACGAGAAGCTCTATGTCGTCGTAGGAGATCAACGCATGATGCAAGGGTCAAGAAAGATGTCAAATCAAAGGAAGAAAAAACTACAGCTAAGACATCATTCAAGAGAGTGACTGTTAGTGTAAAAGGACCAGTTGAGATTCGAACCAGGCAAAGTCAGTATTCAAAGCATGTCAATAATGTCAGTGGTTAGTATGTAATTTTAAAATCTCAAGGTTCTTTAAAAGCATAAGATTCCAGATCCGGAAGATACTGGGGCGATCTACATGGAGTGCTGATCCAGATGCAAACGCATCTGGGAGATGCGCATCTCCGAGATCCGCATCTCCGTAGACCGCTTTCACGTACGCGTACATTGAGTGCTGTGCAGCAGATCCGGATCTGCCGCCCATGTAGCCACAGTCTTCTGCAAAGCGGTTTACGGAGATGCGTTTTCATCTGGATTTGCACTCCCGTGTAGAGGCCCCCCATGTTTGGTTTTCCTGGTTTCCAAGCGCTTTTTACATTTTGATATACCGATGCAGTAAGAATAAATAGATCAGTTGTATTCCCGGGGTTGTATTACAATGACCAAGGTATATTCTCAGAGATAGTTCTCCAATAGACTTTATTTATCCAAGCATTAACCTTGAAAGAGACAGGGAAGAAGATAAATAATTGATGCCTCGAACGATCGAATAAAACAAATGAAACAACAAATTAACAAATGAAGAAAAACTCAAACTAAAGCATCGTTCAAACCTGTGACTGTAGAAGGAGCAGTTGAGATTCGAATTAGATAAAGCCAATTCAAAGCAGACATAGAATATCACCAGAATATCAGGATTAAATATTTTCAAAATTAATCTTATTTGTTTTATCATATTTATAATAAATTTAGTTAAGGCATGCGCATACTCGTACAAATTTAATTCTGTGGAAAAATCATTCCAATCATTTAAATTTAGAATAAACAGGTACGATGACCAATATCAAATGAATGAATGAACGAATGAACGAACGAACAAACGATGAATGAATGAATGAGAATGAATATGAATGAATGAATTGATTAATGAATGAAGAAATGAAATAACGAACAAGAGAAAGAACATTGAAAGCCATGGTCTTTAGGCATTTGATCATTGTCACGTGACTGATACCAAATGCTTATTAAAGTCAAATAGTTATGGTCGTAACGTCGAAAATGCAGGATTCAGGATTCAGTTTTATTATTAGTACTTAATTTAAGATTGTTTCATGTTTTACGCATCTTGCAGAAAAGGACCAAGCCAATATTACTTTGAGTATATGTCTGGGAATAACCGTTCTCGCCATCGTCGGCCTCATTATTCTACTAACCAAAATGGCGAAGAAACGTCGCTCATCTGCAGCAGATAGAAACACGTTAGTCGATGCAATGGAGCTGGAAGATATCAGTTGGGATCGGGAACATTAGGCATTTCTTATGAATATTCATGAACTAATTATATTGGCCAACTCCTACATCACTAATACTAGACCGATTCACCTTTGCTGACTTCAGAAAATAAGATGTACTGGAATTGAGATTCCAGGAAATGCTTTAGTGTGGCATATATGGGCTTTTTAGCTTTCATTCTGTTGAGTAGTTTTCATTATTTTTAATACCAATTTGGCGAAGCCTCGAAAGCTAGCTAAGAAAATGTGTTCCCACAGTCCCAGTATTCCCTGGAAAAAATCGAGTACAATTATAGTACATATTCCTGAGGTGCAAATTTGGAACACAGATTCGAGTACAAATTAAGTACAATTCGAGTACAAATTTGTGTACTCGAATTGTACTTAA
>JXSR01S011803.1:25498-43782 GCA_000969725.1 Ophiothrix spiculata
GGAAACTAGCGCGTACTGGTACGCGTGGATGGCGCGTGGACCAAACACCTTAAAAATTAATGCAATATTAAAGCACTCTATAACATAGCATGTGGAATCTTAGTCTGGAAAAGTGTAAAAGTGAAATTTTTGTGTATAATAATTTTTGTCTATGGCCAATTTTTAAAATTTTAATTTTCACGCACATGAAAACGTGCACGCTAAATATAAACATTATATTAAGTGGTGAACTGGACATGTTAAGTGCAAAAAAACCCGAACATTATTTGCCACTTTTTAAAGACAAAGAGAAAATAAATGAAATTCAAATCTGTCAATGCGTTAAGTTATAATGTACATTAGGAAAAACAATGAAAGGGCAAAATAAAGAAAAATTTTGTATTATACAATTGCACAGCAAAATCTACTGCTATATGTTATCATCAGCTTCACAAGGGTACAAGAAAGCAGGAATTCTCACTTCTAATCACAAAATCAACCTGAATGAGGGAAACTTTGATTTTTATTTCTGGACTTCAAGTCACCTTTCCTTTTTCATTGAGAAAAACTTGGGTTGCATGGTGATATGCTGCACAATATAAGTATGACAAGATAGAGAGCGCCATCTCTCAATATCGTCTGTTGTGGCCAACAATATTTAATAATGATCTAAATATCTTAATATATTGAGGTAGGATTTTACAATGAATCTTTGCAAGCTGCCATCATTAATAAGAATTCAAATGATGAAAATACCAGGTGTTCCAAAAAATGGTTACATGTAGAAAAATGACCGTGTGCAAAAACTATAGCAGTTGGAGAAACGAAACTTTGAGTCTAATTATATTATAACCCTCTTCTATATAGATACTCGTAAAATTTTGATATCACAGCTTTATTAATTTTGTTCAAAATTCAACAAAATAATAATCATAAATGGATATTGTGATATTTTAATGTGCAATCTTTTTCCTTACTAATCGTGAAGACTTTATAATTAACCAAATATGGTACAATTTTAAATGAATAATAATTGAACGTTCTTCCAGCATATATATTATGCAAATTAGGGATAGCTGCATTCCAGAATGATCTGTTTATATTGAACAAGTCAATCAAACTGTGGCGCGAAAGTTGAAGAATACTGCAATAAGCATATTCAATTTTTCACTTCAACATTAATTCTTAAGGGTTAAACTGCAAACTTGTGTAAATTTTGAAGAAAAAAAATAATAATCTGCATGATTTGAATTTAAACTCACAGGACATTTTAAAATTATAATTGTATTTATTTAATTAGCAAAAGTCCGATTGACATTTAGTAATTTGAATCGGTGGCCATTTTTGCTCAAATTCAGATATCGACAGTATGTTCGGACCTAAAGTTATTTTGACGTCATAATTACGTAACAGTTTATCAGATTTTCATGATTCTGGTATCAATGGAAAGAAGAGACTTTACCCTATGCTATGGTACAAAGCAACCTAACTTTGGGAATGTCAATTCCAAGATTACATTGAGTTAAACAAGGGTTAAAACTACATCAAATGAACATGCATACGATTTTGTTGAATTTAAAAAAATACGTTTCTGACATAGGTATCTGCCTTTAATGATAACTCAAAAAATAATGGTGCTGTGTTATTAAAAATTTGCAAACATTTAGCAAAGAGTTGCATATCATATGTTATGTAAAGTTTAAACTCTCCAACTGCTATAGTTTTTACAACAATCATTTTTCTACATGTAACCATTTTTTGGGACACCTGGTATCTCAAAATGTTGGGAGAAAACCTTGGGATGATTTTGAACTTGCTTAATGCCCCTTAAACCAATAAAAACTTCCCAATAGCATCACTTCTCTATAATATAGGGAAATAATAAGCAACTTATTAACAAAGATTTGATAAGAAATTTCTAAATATTCAATAAAAATAAGACATTTTCCAATTTGAATTTTAAGAACATTATATTTGCAATTTGTGTGTATTATCAAAAGACTATTAAATGAATCCACTTTCAGAAAAATTCATCTGACATGAGTAACTGTACCTCTGCCTGTGAGCTGAGATTGTCGGTTTATATCACTATGACAATGGTTGAGCACATAATCGCCCAATCACATGTCAGCGTTCAACATCTGGGTGTTCCAAATGAAAAAGGAAAGGTGGCATTAGGAACATGCATTCTCTCTCACACACTGTTTGCTTTCACTCTCAAATTGAACTCAATTTGTCACGTCGAATCTTGTCGTCTACAATTTAGTAATCAACAATCTGTGCTAAACTGAGAACTTGCATAGGCTTATTTCTTTTGAAGAAATCGACTTTCATTTGCATGCCCAGAGGGAGGCTTTTGAGGCGGAAGGCCCCCTGCAAGATTGTTAAATTCATGTAAAACCAGCCTGTTTTTAATGTTTTTTACCACTCAGCGAATTCCCTTCAGCCCCCCCGCAACGTAAAATCCTGGGCATGCCAGTGACTTTGCACATATCAGTTCGGCGGAACTTACAATTTGGATACGTATCCGAATTCGGATACTCCATATCACAATTCTGATACCCGTATCCGAATTTGGATTAAAAACAGCTGAAACGGGATATCAGCTAAAATAAATATTCAGCTTCACCGCGCACCATACCGGTATGTATAAAAGTCAATAACATAATATCATCATTTTTCAACTAAATTCTATCAAAGTAGTGGCCAAATTATTTTGCCTTCTGTGATAAGAAGCTATCAGGACATGTTTCGAAGCTGTTCCGCTTGAACTGCACAGATGAAAATTACATTTCCACAGATACATTGATCATAAATGCAAGAAAGATGTTCTACATGTACTTGCCAGCTTGCGCTATCGATTTGTTTCCTGCGCCACGACAGGAGTATCATAAATCATCCTCCAAAAGCTTGAATGAGAGGAATCTTATATCTTCTGACTCACTCTAGGGGCTTCAAAAAATCATGCGTGACAGATTACAATGGATCGTCATTCCCTCTCTATTCCTTATTCCCACCGTTAAATAGAGCTCATGACCCAAAGCTATGCACCTGTTTGGGAACGTATTTTGCAAAAAATAGATTGTTACAAATTCCTTTTATCCTGAACAAACTAAATAGCTGTAAGTTTCCAGGAAAAATGTTAATAGTAATCCAGTTTTTCCCTCTCAAAATTTAGTAAACCCGTAAAAACACTCCTAATCAGAAAATGTTGAAATTGCATTAAAAATACATGCAAATTTTATTATTAATCATAGAAAGATTTTGAATATTTTGATCCTTAATATCCATCAAGGTGCAGTAAAATAAAATAAAATAAAATAAAATTATAAAAAAAAAAAAAAAAAAAAAACCCAGATATCACAACTTTGAAAAAATTTGAAAAATTGTACTAAGCTTATTACGAATGTAATAAAATACCTTGACACAACTTGATAAAAAGTATACTTCTTTGTGTCAAAAAAGTAGCCACTTTTGTTTGATTAAGTTAAGTGTTTTACTATTTACTGCATGCAATACCAGAACTAATTGCATGCCAAACTGGAGTCAAATCTAATTAACACACATACGGCCAATTATAATGGTAATAACGCTCTATATATAATCGTTCAATTAATTATGACAAGCTCAAAACTCATTTAGCGAGACAAATGATGCTAATTATTTTGAAAGTAACGAGTGCATTATCAAATTTATTTTCTGGGGAGACAGGAAAAATATTTGAAAACAAGCTTAAGGCCTAGATACACTTTGTCATTTTTGTAGACATTTTCATTCAGAATTTTTATCATTTTCACTACTATGTTAAATTTTCTTTCGAAATGAACATTTTCATTTTCATGTTTTCTCATGTTGTAAAATTTTTGCCATAGAGTAATATGTTTGACCATTTATCAAAATGTTCATGATGGTGAAATATTTTTTGCATCATGGCATATTTTGCAATAATTACTCATCTGTAGTATTTTGATAATTCATAGTACATTACTTTCTTTGGTAATTGTTGTTTTCAAACAATACCATAATTACCTTGGTCTTTTCAATATAATCTGAAATCTGTCCTTGACAGGTACTGTGGATTTTATTCTGAGGAAGATTAGCTCACTGCTTCATATTTCTCCAATGAGAAACATTTTAATTTAGAATGTTTATCACTGTCTTTATTTTTTATTATTCTAATTGGTGTTTTAGTGGATTCTTCCGATCAATAATATTGTCTGGAAACTCCAGGTCAATATGCATTCAGTTGTCTGGATTTTACAATTGGTAAAAATGACAAAGTCTATCTGGCGCTCTATACAAACAAACTAAACAACTAGAAGCAAATGAAAACCTTTGGCAATTCAAAAATCAACTCTTCATATTTTTGTAATAGTGACTGAGGGGTTAAAAATATTTGTCATATTCATGATACATAATTTGCAGCTTTCAACTTGAGAAAAATGATAATTGACCTATGCAAGTCCTTTCTACAACAAACAGATAATTTACCCCGACAAGTGCCCCAAGCTCTTAATGCGTCACATGAGGATCATTTCCATCAAACTTTTTCATACTTTTAGGCCAAGAAAAAAATTGTTGTGTTGTCCTCAAGTGGAATTTCTGAAAAATTTAGTAGGTCGGTCAAAAAAAATTGTTTTTAATCATTTTTTTAAAGCACCTAAAGTACCAAATTTGGGTGCATTTTCCACTATTTTCAAAATATTTTCTCAAAAAACTCCTTATCTGAGCAAAATTAGGTGCTTTTCCTACCTTTTTTTTTTTTTTAAATTTTTGAATAGGGTCGGCCGCTGGGCGCAAAACAACAACTTTTTTTTTGGTCTTAGCACAGAGTCAGATTAGGGCACAACTTTCATTACAATGAAAACGGTTATCAATTTTAATTTATTCGACACTCTTGCACATATAAACTAAATTGGATAAAGGGAGAAACCGGTAGATCTTGACAAAATTGTTATGTAAAGTCAACAAACTAAACAATTCTACAAGGGAGAAACAAGTAGATAAAATGTTGAACAAACTTGTTATGTAAATTTGACAAATGGTAAACTTACCATGAATCTAATTTCTTCATTTAAAACTGTGTTCCCTAAGACCTGCAAGACAGACAGAAAGATACACTGTTAGCAAAGAGTTGCATATCATATGTTATGTAAAGAATAAACTCTCCAACTGCTATAGTTTTTACAACAATCATTTTTCTACATGTAACCATTTTTTGGGACACCTGGTATCTCAAAATGTTGGGAGAAAACTTAATTATATATATTTTAATATCTTTAATTATAGATTATTAACTCAGGGATGCCACTTGGGTACGGAACAAAATATAGGAAATTAGTCTCGATACCCATTTCGAGCGGAGGGACAAAACTTCCCCTTGGAGAAGATTTTGGATATTTTAGTTGCTAAAATCTCTTTTTTCATACACATTTTGACCCTTTGAACCATTTTATGCAACTCTCTATCACTTTATTTAAAAAAAAAACCTTGAATTATTGAAATTCTGATTTATTAAAAAAATAGGAAACATGCTCGAAAATCACCAAAAAGTAGGAATTCCTACTAAAGTAGGAAAAGTGGCATCCCTGTTAACTACATCTCACTTGATGTGAGGTAATTGTACAAAATTAATAACCTGTGTGATAACGCTATCCAATCTATTAAGATTATTTCTTGTTTTATGCAAACAACTGCGTGGTTATTATCAGGTAACAATCACTGCTTATAATGAGCCGCGTATGTGATGTCATTAGCGTTGAATGCATTTTCTCATTAAACGCCAATCAAGCGCGTGTATGCACCATACACATACGCGTTTATCATATTTACACAATGATCGTCACGCCTGGACTGATCGAAATTCTCTTATAGTGATAAGTAGACCTTAAAGTAAGATACAAGATAAATATTCGTTATAAACACATGAAAATGTCGAAAGAACAGTTAATAATGACAATAATAACTTTGCACCATCTATTTTAAGGCCATTGTGTGAATTCGTTGGTGATTGTTTTGGACCTCAGTATTTTTCTTCAGGAGCTGCGTTCCCTCGGAAAAATACCTCGGTCCAAAACAATCACCTCAGAATTCACACATTGACCTAAAAAAGACAATGCGCAGTTATTCTTGTCTAAATAGAGCACCACGTTTTTGTACGTGCCAAGTAAAGATCAGTTATTAATCTAAATCATGCATGATGATGTTTAGAATATAACTGTAAAGAAATCAAATTACTATTTTATAATTTGTTGTTTATTCAAAAATAGAAAATACAACCCCTAATCGTTTCAAATCAATTTAATTTCACTTTACTTTAAAATGACATATGGACATAACTATCTTATGCATAAACAGAATTGTACAGCACACTACTCAATACAGAAATTGTAGCTGATTAAGATTAATGAATGTGTAAAAGTAAGCAACTGCTCAGTAAGATTGACGATTTCAACACAGATTTATAATGAAGAGTTAATATTTAATAATCAACCCACTGAAGAAAAGACGAGTGGAACTCCTTATTCTAAATTAATAACCTGCTTGATAGCGCGATCCAATCTATTAAGATTATTTCTTGTTTTACGCAAACAACTGCACGGTCATTATCAAGTAACAATGACTTCTTATAATCACCCATGTATGTGATGTCATTAAAGCTGAATGTGTTTTCTCATAAAACGCAAATCAAGTGCGCGTATGCACCACACACACACGTTTATCATATTACGCGATGATCTAAAGAGCGGTTATTATTGACAATAATAACTTTGCACCATCTAATTTTCCGCCATTGTGTGTATTTGTCGGTGCGCAGTTAGTATTGTCTAAATAATGATGACAAACACATTTTTACAATCATGTTGTCTTAATATGATTAATAGCTCTGATTGGTCAACAGTGTCAAAATAAAAATGGATACTCCAAATTAACTCTAGCTGTTTGTAAGCAGTCCCAATCCCCTTAAAACATCACTTTTTAAATTGAGAAATCCGATATCATTATGCATGTATTTCAAATTACACCTGAAATTATAAACACATTACAAAAGGTGTAAGTGGACCATTCTATAATTTCATCTCTGTTGCTTTGATTTTGAATCTTCTTAAAATTGACATCTATATATCATTAATGCTATCCAACAACAGTAACCACACTATTCAACAATCACTTCACTAACGACAAAAGATGAATACCATTATTTCCTGCAACACATTAAATTGACAAATATCTCACTGTAATTGCTAAATGTGATGTCTTAATGACAGAAAGCACATCTCATGAATTGATGTATTTTTCCTAAAATTGAAGTTGCAGACACAACTTAATGAATAACAAATTTACAGATAAATATTTAGTGATATTTCCTTGAGTTGTTTACCTATCACACAAAAGCATATCACAAAGTTAAAATAAAATGCCAAAGAAAAAATAAAAATGCTTTTACTTATGTTAAGAAATAAATATATGGCAAGACCAAAATTCAGATTAGAATTTGAAATATGGCAACACTGATTACTGCATTAGATGATCATCCAAGAACATCTGCCAAAATGGCACTATATTATAGACTTTGAAATCCCTTTCAAGCAGCCCTTAGCTTCAAATTGTCAAAACACAGGTGCTTATTAGTTACTCAGTTCGTGAACAAGAAACCTATGATAATAGCAAAGGAAATAACACCCTACGTGGGACATTAACATCAATCAGTACAACATAGTTGGCTAAAAAAATCTCGATAATATACTTAAGAATTGGCAACAAAAGTATACCTTAAAGACAATTAATATTCAAGCATCCAAATAAGGAATCTATATATTTTTGTACCCTATATCAGAATGGTAATAAAACTCACAACTCATTACAAGATGTTGTGCAACAAAACTACCTTTATAGAACAGAATTGGATAAATAAATGTTATAATGACAAAGAGCGCAACTCTTGAGTGTGATTTAAATAACTAGGTCATTTTGTCACTGATGTAGGATGGGTCATACCGAGCGAACATGGAGGAAAAATCACACCTGCTCATGTTTGCCTAGTATATTATGCAGACCCTGAAACATCTTAGGATTAAAATATGCTTGAAAATCAAATGTTTTTCTTGATGGATTTATAACTAATTTTCTTTTAAACGGAGGAATAAAAATGGAAAAGGGATATGGTAATTAATCATATATTTTGACATTTTCAAAACCATTTTGATTTATTTGTAAAGGCAGTTAACTTTTGGTAACTTACTGGATCTGCCATAAAACAGTCAAAGTAAAGACACAATCAAATATATCACCAAGGATGTAAAAAATTGATTTTTTTTTTTAAATCCAAAAAATGGAAGAGGGAGATGATAATTACAGATATTTTCACATTTTCAAAACCATTTTAAGAATTTCAATTTAAAACCAACTTTAAAATGTTTATATAATGTGGGACTGGATTCAAACATTCTCATTACACAGATTGGTAAGGCAAGTTACTAATAGAACATCTTATGGCAGGTTCATGGTTGTCAAAAAATTAGACAACATTTCTGAAGTCAAAAATGAATGCCTGTAAAATTGAAACATTCCATAGATGCCATTTCCATAGAACCATATATTCTGTTGAACACTACTAAAAGCAACATTTCAAAATTTTCAAAATTTAGTGCTTTGCTGTGTTTAAACAAATTTGATTACCTATCTCAAATTTTTATTAATTTAAGTCAACCTTACCCTTTTAGACTTGTCTACTCTGTGTCTCACCATCTCTAAGGAGCAGTCAAGTCAGCAAACTTCATTTTGTGCAAATAGGTCAAAATACATGCCAAGATTGCTTTTCAAAAACCTAACATTTCACAAAAATCTTGTATCTTATTTCAACACAAAGACTCTTGTTAATTATAGTTAAGTTGTCCAGATTGGCATCAGACAGTAGATACAGGAGGCTAGTTCCTTCAAAGGATTTATCCTAGGCACAAATTTAATCACGAATAGAGTTTTCTATTGAAGGAAGTTAAGGATTTTAATTATTGTGTCTTTATTTAAATTAAACAAGTAGGATGTCATTTTGTAAAATGCTTATTGCTCTACATCAATCTTTGAAGGGCCATACTTTACTTTGTCATGTGAGTGCAAGAAAGTCGTATCTGAAATAGCTGCCATTTTTCATAAATTGGGATTGCACACTGTAATGTCGACTTTTGAGCAATTTTAAGAGCCACTTACTTATGGCATGGAAATATGTCAGAGGTTTATTATAAATAAAGGAAATAAATTTAACAAAGCCACCCTCGCACGATTAAAATACGCAGACGCATCGGATGCAGAGTTGTTGATTCGTGATGAACAACTCTGTGACGTGTTTGAATACCTTTCAACAACGAAAATCTTCCTGAAAATGTATGAAAGTTAAATTTTAAATGTTTTCAATTTAACAGATAGGCCATCTTATAGACTACTTATCTTTATAAAAACATTTAGCATAATCTGAAACAAAGTACTAGTTTGTGAAAATTTCCGGTTTATACATTTTCAATTATTCCCAAGCAACGGGCTTTTGCACGTACTATAATGCCCGACGCGCAATAATCAGTGCGCTGACTTGTGTGCAGTGTACACGCACCTCCGTAAAAGCTGTGCTGTGCGTGATGGGCTAATTTGAATATCAACTGTGGATTCATCACGAATCAACAACGGTACACTCCTGTATAAGGAGATACAGTGAGTTGTTGAAACAACTATCTTGCACTCACGTGACAACTTATGAATGCTGGATGATGTTCATTGAAGGATTTCTTCAATCTTGATAAAATGGTCTTTGTGAGATATGTAAAAAGTGAAAAAGACCAAAGGCACAATTTATGGTTAGTTTGAGATAGACGGTTACATGAGTTATCTGAAGAAAAATGTGATTTGAGATGTTTCTAGCTTAGCATGGTTCAAATTTTGCTTTCCAAATTGAATTCCGGGACTTTAACCTCTTAAATCCAATCTATCATAAACTCAGAATTTATAGACATAATTACGAAAGACTCCTTTCCATTCCTATTTCCAGTTTTCTTTATCAATTTAATGGGTGTCCTTGACATTCAATATTCATTTTATGTCTATAAGAGCTAAGTTTATCATCTTGAAAAGGATGCTTTTAAGTTAATCACAACATGCTATGCTCACTTATTATCTGTCATAACAGCAGTTATTTTCTTAACTTTATTAATTGTATTTATTAAAGCACAGTATGAGAAACAATATATGAAGAGCTGAATTGCAAAACGGCTTGGAGACCATTTTTTCAAAAATGAGTTTTTGATAGATTCTTACAGACCTTCAACTTGTGCATCATCCTGGCAAATTAAAATTGTTGAAAAAATCTCCCTAAATGGGTTAAAATCTCGAAAATGCTACTTTTATGCCCAAATATGGACATTGTATGACCATATTTGGGAATAAAAGGGCATAATGCCCATATATGGTAACTTTTTTTTTATTAGACATGACCTGATGTTGAAATTTGGTATTTATAAAGTACATCATAGCCTAATGAAGAATTGGAAAAGACATTTTGCAAAAAATTGGAAGATAGGTGGTTCCTAAGTTGAAATTTAATGAGTTTTCCTGCAAAACGGCTTACATCCATTTTCACAAAAAATCAATAGTCAATTATTAAGAAACTATTTGATGAATAATCTAAATTACACCTTCTTTTTAAAGACATATTCGTACAGAATAACTAAAATCATTATCAGGAATTTTGCAAAACATTTTGATGTCTAGAAGTTTTTTGCCCATTTCTCAAAAAGTGCAAAATGGATACAAGCCGTTTTCCAAGTCAACTCTTCATTTAAGAATATTGTTCTCGAGCCTAGATTTTTATTTTCCCCATTGAAATGATCTCTTTTGGTTCCTTCTGATAGCACATAGATTGCATTATCTAAAACATCATCAGAAAACTGGTATAGGACACACTGTCTCAGACAAAATGCCTGTTAAACCATAAAATAAAATTTACCCTGTACAACAACAAAAAAGGCAGATCTAAGCATTTTCAGCAAACCTTCAAAATTAAACAGAACTAGAAATGCATTACTTGGAATGTGAAAATATTTTTTTAATTGTTGCATTTTTACATGATTTTATAGTATTTTGTGAAAAGCGATTGTGATTTCACTAAATTCTGTGACCCAGTGCAACTTTATCCTACTTTTATGGTGATACTCTGTTGATTTAGAAAAGACTTGTACATTTTGTCATAAATGTCAGGCTTCAAGTACATTGAAAGCTGAGAAGTTTAACTCTTTTGCCTTCAATTTGTTTATGATTTGGGAGATCAACTGGTCTATAATTTTAAATCCAATAAATGCAATAAAAAGAGCTATGCAACCCTCAAATTATTGAGCAATAGCCATTTAAATGGTACAGATTTTGGTCAATTATGTGAATTATGTTAAGAATTTAATGAATCTCAAGTATTTCATTGGCTTGAAAGGGTTAGGTAATAACAGTACTATCTAGTGAAAACTATCCCTGGTTTCAATTCTTGAATAATAGAGAATAAAGAAGTGTTTAAGGAGCAGAGGAAAAGCTCTAGAGTGGTCATATGAGGAAGTTCTTGACAGGTGTGACATTTTAAAATTTGATATCTAGTGTATGGAATATAAAGCATAGGCGTGGAGTTTTGTCTTATATAGCTGACGGGATGTTTGTTACAGTTTTTCAAAACATATTCATAGTGTGCAGTGCACGCTTTTCACAGCGTGGGTTTGGAAAATCGCCAAATCCGTAAAAAGCGTGTAGATTGGGATTTGCGAGTATTCCGCGTGTATTTATAAAAAGCGTAAAAAAATAATAAGAAGCGTATACTTCGTATCTTTCACTATTTGAAAATTTCTAAGTATCTGTCACTGGAACGCAGCGAAATAATTATTTTGGATATTTACCAATAAAGAACGATCCTGGAACATTATGCTTTACTAGTTTCATGCTATTACTTCACGTTATAAGTGGCTGTTGTAATTTGGTTCCAAGAGCGGAGACCAGCGAGTATTGATTCCACGTGCTTGAGGGTGACGCGCTTTAAAACAGAGCATGTATTACTGTGTTATCAATGGCGGCATGTGTAGCGATTGGTCTTCGGTGAAAAGAAAACAAACATAACAAATGTTGAGAACTCTTCAGAAGTGGACGTACTCAGTTTTTGATACAGATGAAACGACAAATGGTGCAACCAAAAATTACAACCTTTGTCGTCAGATTATTTTGTAAACGTCATATTACTGCACGTTATTAGGACGGTATAAGCTTACTTCTTACTTTTTTTTAGCATTGTTTACTTGCTTTGCTGACCGCACAAGGGGCAGCATTTCGTCCAAGAAGTAGTTATATAATAATTTCCAAAAATAGGGTGGGTTATGGCTTTCCAGTAAAAAGGGTGTTTTCATAAAAAGGGTGGGTTTAAAATATAAAGGGTGGGTTTAAATCACACTGCACACTATGATATTAGACACTAAAATCAAAGACTGATGATTTTTGTCTTTGCTATCAATTGGTCTATGACTGTAAATGACATTAAATGCATTCCATCGGCTTGAAAAGGTTAACAATAGTGCTATCCAGTGAAAACCATCCACCGTTTCAGTTCTTGAATAATAGAGAATAACGAAGCGTTTAAGGGGCAGAGGAAAAGCTCTAGAGTGGTCATATGAGGAAGTTCTTGACAGGTGTGACATTTTAAAATTTGATATCTAGTGTATGGAATAAAAAGCACAGGTGTGGCGTTTAGTCTTATATAGCTGACAGGATGTTTGTTACAGTTTTTCGAAATATGCCAGACAATAAAATCAAAAGACTGATGATTTTTTATTTGCTATCAATCGGTCTATGACTGTAAATTGCAATAAATGCATTCCATCGGCTTGAAAAGGTTAACAATAGTAGTATCCAGTGAAAACCATCCACCGTTTCATTTCTTGAATAATAGAAAATAACGAAGTGTTTAAGGAGCAAAGAAAAAGCTCTAGAGTGGTCATATGAGGAAGTTTTTGACAATTTGACAGGTGTGACATTTTAAAATTTGATATCTAGTGTATGGAATACACAGCACCTGCAGGCGAGAAGTTTTGTTTTATTTAGCCGACAGGATGTTTGTTACAGTTTTCGAGTCGAGGTAGACATTAAAATCAATAACTGATGATTTTTGTATCTGCTATCATAATATCAATTTCTCGATCCTATGGTAAATGCCAAAAATGCAATATAATAAGAGCAATGCAAACCAGCTAATGCTCAAATGACTGAGTAATGTGTAAGCTTTAAACAATACTAAGTTTGTATTACCTGTTCCTACAGATTGGAGATACAGAAATATAAATTTTGTTAAAGAATTTGAGGATACAAGCATTCTATCAGTTTAAAAAGGTTGAGAATACGTAAAATCCAGTGAAAACTATCCCCAGTTTCATTTCTTGAATAATAGAGAATAACGATGCGTTTAAGGAGCAAATGAAAAGCTCTAGAGTGGTCATACGAGGGAGTTCTTGACAGGTGTGACATTTTAAAATTTGATATCTAGTGTATGGAATAAAAAGCACAGGCATGGAGTTTGTCTTATATAGCTGACGGGATGTTTGTTACAGTTTTTCGAAACATGCTAGACAATAAAATCAAAGACTGATGATATTTGTATTTGCTATCAATCGGTCTATGACTGTAAATGGCAATAAATGCATTCCATCAGCTTGAAAAGGTTAACAATAGTGCTATCCGGTGAAAACCATCCACCGTTTCAGTTCTTGAATAATAGAGAATAACGAAGCATTTAAGGAGCAGAGGAAAAGCTCTAGAGTGGTCATATGAGGAAGTTCTTGACAATTTGACAGGTGTGACATTTTAAAATTTGATATCTAGTGTATGTATACAGCACCTGCAGTTGAGGAGTTTTGTTTAATTTAGCCGACAGGATGTTTGTTACAGTTTTCGAGTCGAGCTAGACATTAAAATCAATAACTGATGATTTTTGTATCTGCTATCATAATATCAATTTCTGGATTCTATGATAAATGCCAAAAATGCAATATATTAAGAGCAATGCAAACCAGCTAATGTTCATATGACCGAGCAATGTGTAAGCTTTAAACAATACTAAGTTTGTAATACCTGTTCCTACAGATTGGAGATATAGAAATATAAATTTTGTTAAAGAATTTGAGGATAGCATTCTATCAGTTTAAAAAGGTTGACAATACATAAAATCCAGTGAAAACTATCCCCAGTTTCATTTCTTGAATAATAGAATAAAGAAGCGTTTAAGGAGCAAAGGAAAGCTCTAGAGTGGTCATATGAGGAAGTTCTTGACAATTTGACAGGTGTGACATTTTACAATTTGATATCTAGTGGATGTATACAGCACCTGCAGGTGAGGAGTTTTGTTTTATTTAGCTGACGGGAAGTTTGTTACAATATTTAAGACATGTAAGACACTAAAATCAATGATTTTTGTATTCACAACCATTTTTATGTACAAAATGTTCTGCTTATGCTGCCATAACATTTTTCATGGTTGTTTGTGTTAAGTGGATTAAACATAATACTCAAAGACATGTTAACTATCCCACAAAAGTTTGATAAATTTATGATTTGAAAACCCATTTGCAAAATTTGCAAAAAATAAAAACTTGCATGAAAATAACAGCTTATACAAATATGCAAAAAAGGTAAATTGCCCTTCCTAGATACAATCAAGAGTTTTTCCCTCTATAAAATATTGCACAAAGCTTAATTTCATAATATATACAAATTACTCAATAAATAAATAAATAGATATATTTAAAAAAAAATGCTCTATCACAACATCAACAAAAGTCAGTGAAAGATCTCAAATGCGAACCTGAAATTGTTATGCGTCATATGTGGTAAAAGCAAAAGTGGCCAAGTCTATTTTGAGCTCAGAACTGAAGTGTATGCAAACAAACTGATACCTGTTTCACAACAAAGTCAAAATCAAATACTCCTAAGCATATTTATTCAGTGCCGACCTGATAGCCAATTTGACTTGGTTGATTTGTAAGCAGAAAAGGACAGGGAATGATTTGTATTGAGATACAAAACAACACATCTTCAATTTCAGTTTTGATGTGTTACACACAAGGATTGTGTAAACATTTAATCCACAGACCGCAGGGACAAATCGCTTGTTATTAAACCCCATTGTACTTTAATGCTGCTTTCATACTTATTGTTGCTTTGCAGCTTTGTCGTTTGCTTCAGTTCACACTTTTGTAGCTTTGCAGTTTTGTCACTTTGCAACTCTGCCGCATCATGTCGCTCTGAAAGTTGAAATCATTTCAACTTGAAAATCTTGCAGTGCAAGAAATTTAGCTGATTTATCGGTTACCTCAGCTTTCCCGCTACCAAAACAGAAGCGACAAGTTTTTGCAAAAAATATATGTCACACAATGACAAAGCTACAAATCTACAGCAAATACTACAGCAGCATATCTTTAGGTGTGAATTGATGTTCAGATCACAATGGCAACAATAGGCATCACATCTAAGGGAATTTGACAAGCTGTCAGGAACACAAAAATGTACAAAATGCACTTTGTTTTTAGACCGGGGTCAGACGAACGACGAGGTCGCATTTACTACAATAAATTTTGCTCTCATAATACGTCGGACCCGTATTTATTACAATAGGGTCTTTGTCGCACTAAAAAAAATGAACGACGACAATTTCCGTCGTTGAGATGGATTTATTGTAATAAAGTTGAAAGTAATGCGGTAAAAACCCTGTGTGACCCCACCTCGTAATTAATTACGACATTGCCTTACTATAGCTTGCATGCTGAAAATGATGTGCTAATCCCATCTCGTAATTAATTACGACATTGTATTTATTGTAGTAAATGCGAGGTTGTAGTATGTGTGACCGCATGTCGTAATTAATTACGACAATAAATTTATTGTAATAAATGCAATGTCGTCGTTCGTCTGACCCTGGCCTTATATAGTAGCAATGATATCGTTTGTATGCACCCCAGGCTGGTCGGTACAGGACACTTGGGTCCATGACAAAATCAATGATCAATCTCAATGCACATTTATTCAAAAAGTGCATATAACCTGGACAGCTCATACGGGAAAAGCACCTTATAGTCCTAGGGACACTCCCAACTCAAGAAAATGGTGTATGATTCTATCATTAGTGTTCAGTTTATTTGACAAAAAATGAAAACATTCTTATTCCACCTATTCCATAGGTACACTCGAAGAGTTTCAGGTATTCTTTTGGACATGCTGCCCTGTTTAGTCATCTTGACTGATATATGTTACTCCTTGGTTATTTGATATATGTTACTCCTGTTGATGTATGTTACTCCTTGGCTAGTTACATTAGTGTTTTGTTTCATTTCTCTTTTTAACATTGGTGTATTGTTTCATTTCTCTTTTTATATCACACCTTGTTTTGTAAGTAAAAAATTCAATCAACTTTATTTAAAAATCCCTCTGTATCAGACCAGAAATATTATAAACAAGAGAAATATTAGAGTACTCTATACACATAGTACGTTTCACACCATATACAGTGAATGAGTGTGCCAAATTCAACAACTGCCTCTGACAGAATAATTGTGCAATTCAAGACACATATAGGCTTAATATAATTGAGCTAACATTATTTGAGATGCATGCTTATACATAGCCCTCAGACAATCTCCCAAATCAAGGTCCACAGCCATAGCGAATTGAACCATTGTATGGTTATGAGTCATTTATCATTTAACGAATGTACTATTGCTAACTTGCATTTTAAGTACAATTCCTAGAAGCCCCCGAATCAAATTTCCTCTCAGAAAAATAGAAAACCCAGCACAAGGCTCTGAGGAGACTTCAGGAAACTGTGAGTGGTCATTTGAGAACTCTCAACACTTTTGACAGTTATGGCATTTGAAATGTCATGCTGCATTGGTGGAATTCTAAGCATACACAGTAGTGGCTGCAAGCATGTACAACTGAGATACCTGTACTGATTAAAGACATAAAATCAATGACTGACAGCCAATGTGCTTTGCCTTACGCAAAAAACAACAACACACCTCTGTCTCAGGTTCCTAAGGCCTAAAACCCTAAGCGCTATGCAGGTTGTTTTTTTTAGTCAAAAAAGACTATGCGCACACAGAATTCTTTTTTAAATTACGTTTTTAGGTCACTATAATTTTTTCTCTCGATGTTAGAAAAAAAAATAAAAAAGCAAAAAATCTCCTGAAAACCTAAAAAAAATAAAAAAGAAATGCGGTAAAATTTCTCCAAGGAAACACCAATTTTCTGGCCAATTTCATATGCTTCTTCTTTTAGGCATGCATGCTTTCAGGGTTTTTAGTAGGGATGGCTAGATTTCATAAATAAAACCATTTTTTCCTTCTGGGCTCCCCGGTTGGCCCACTCAACCTGCCATAGTGACCGCATGATCATTACCAAAATCGCGGAAAAAAGGGTCTTTTTGAGGGAATGTCCGCGATATTTTAAAAAAAGGGGTGTTTTTTAGCATAAATGTTCGCGAAATTGAAAAAAAGTATTTTTCCAATTCTGTGGAAATTTGAAATATAAACTTCCTAAGTTAAATTACAGGAACAAAATATCATTTTCCACTCGTTACGCAGCCCGTTAAGATATCGCAACAACGCTGGAGCGGTCACAAATTAGTACCGATCTTTTAGGCTTGTGCCAAATTGACAAATTTTGCCATACATTTTAATGTGTTGCTTACTGAATTGCAACCTAACAACTATTCAGTGAGATGCGCCCTTACGGTCATACCTCACAAAAATGTCTTCTCAGAGTCTGGCTTGCTGATTTTTTGGCTGTCAAAGATTGGTAAAAATTACTAAAAAAGGAGAACTAGATCACAAACTAAGAAATTGGTATTGTGCAGGAAGTCACCAAGAAAGAAATTTATCAACAATTCAGGTAAGATATCATGGATAACAACCATTTTTGACAGCTAAAGTTATTGGATTTGCTGTGTTTACAACACTAACTGCATGGAACTTCCTGTTCCAGGACTACGAGTTCGAAATTTGGTGTCTGCTATATTCCTGGTCCTTTGTGATTTCATTTCACAAAAGGTTGGAGAATTTCGTAGTTAACCAGATATTATCTACAAGTTCAGGCACGGAATTAATGACATTAGGAGTGTGTTTTGGTTGATTCACATGATGTACAGTACAGCAATGTTTATATTTAGGCATGTTAGGAGGCTGATCCAAGGAATGGGTATTTAAAAAAATCCACCATCAAATGGCAAAGAACCTCCTGAGATATGGTAAAAC
>JXSR01S011803.1:45350-57332 GCA_000969725.1 Ophiothrix spiculata
TATAAAAATAATATTCTCTAACACCAAATGTTTTCAAAACAATCAACCAATTGAGAAGTTCCTAAGAGTCTGAAAAATTCTCTACAAATGAGTTTTCCCCATTTTTTCTCTTTTTCTCTCCATTTGTTTTCTGTTGGTTGCCATCTATCCACAAGCAATACAAATATTCCTGACTTTTTCTCCTATACTACAGACAATCAAACAGTCACTGCGGAAGTATCAGGAATGTTTACCACCTATCAAATTGCTTCTCATCTAAGATCATAATCTTGGCAGAGAAACATACGTTTGACTACAGCTATTCATCATTTAGGCAAGGAAATAAGAATTTTGACATTAGCTGAACATAAGAATAGGAAGTGTGATCTACTGCATCTGAAAGCTGTAACAATCACTGGTTTCAGTTAGTTCTGGAAATCTTGCATCAAGCATGATGAACCAATGTTTTCAATATATGCATCGATAATCTAACCCAAAATTAGATTCAAATGAATATGCTGAAAGGGACAAGTCATTCCAACATGTATGCAAATTACTTTGCTGAATAGGTAAAAAGATGAAGAGGGGGTGACCTAAATGTACACTTGTTGCAGTGTCATCTCTCTTTCAAAGTGATTGACAAATGGTTAATTCAGAGTCTGTCGATATGCATCGTACGACGTCCATCGACGTGCAGTCTTCAACACGCGCTATTTTTTGTGCATAGCGTGTGTATGGATGCATATCAACAAGACTCTGAATAAACCATAAGACTCTGCTTTTGAAATTGAATCGCAACACATCCATCACTGAGAGCCTGATACATCTCAGCGTTGAAGAATGTCAGTAGTCATTTGACACCTGGGTTGTGAAGTACTTATGAGTTCAAATCCGGCTCAAGGACATTATGAATTCAAACAAATGACTTTGAATTCACGTTGATTTAGAGTTGCTATACTGTTTGCGGAGTATTTTTGGATGGATAACTACAGCTTTCATGTGGCAGTCTCTGACGCAAATAGAAAATTTCAGGGTCAAGAAACAATGACTAGATACATGACTACAACACATCACATCACGATTGTCTTGACAGACCATATGCACAAAACATTCATTAGATAGAGAAAATTTTGAATCTTTCCTTTCTTATTCTGTTGGTTGCGAGTGTAGAATATCTTACTTATTCTCTTCTTTTTTTTGTATCACTTTTGAATAAATCATTGAAATTTAGTGTTAATAATAACAAATCTAGTAAATTAGGTTGTTATGAAAACAGTGGATTTCATGTAAATCAGGCCTTACGTTTAACTTCATGATTACAAACCAATTTTTTTCAAATGATAAACTGACTTAATAATTACCTGACAAAACAGTTCACTTGACTCTTCTGATACAATAAGCAAGGTACAATATTCCGAGTCTGTGTGCCTCTCCAGCTGAAAGAAATGCAAGAAAAACAAACATTAATTCTCTAACACACACTTATTGGATTAAAAACATTATGCAAAAAGAGCTATATATGACATATTGGTATTAGCAACTAAAGGAGAAACTTCCTGTTGATTTACACTAATATGTTTTCAACGAAATGCCACTTTTGTTCTTATGCTGCAGCTTGAATTGTGATTTTAAAAGGATGAAATATAAGATAAAACATACATCAAAAGTAAACTCTTGAGCTCTACTTAATATATACAAATCTGTGTGAAAATACACAGATCAATACATCTTGCATTCATTTGTTGATAAAACCTGCGTTCTTGTCGGTACCATGCAAGCAAAATAGAAATGTCATGGACGTAAACTCTTAGGCAAATCATGGATGAATACTGTTTGATGGTTATTTGATGATTTATGTTCTCGGTAAAACAAGACTGACATTCAACATGTTGATTATGCCTTTCCATTTCCACTTGTCAGATTAGATGCAAGCAGTGAGTTAACAGTTTGCAAGTTATGGTTTCAATAAAGGTCGTAGACAATTTTATTATGTGACCTGCTCTGTAACTGTGGGGTAAAGTTTGGCACAAGTAATTTCTTAAGTAGTACCATAAACAAAATTACAATTACGTTAGTTTACTTAAAAATTCATGATAAACAATAGTAGTCAAGATAGTACTGGAGATACATAAATAATTAGGGACTATTGGACATTATAATTGGAGACTAAGAGGTATATCACCATACATTATCTTTGTATATTCCTAATGGCAGATATTCATCATTTCATAACTATCAAAGACTTACTTAAACTGCCAAAAAACTTTCAGTGGTGTTTCTTGCAAAGATATCACAAAAAATTCAGAAAAGACAGAGTCATACAGTAGTCGATAGAGGGATTGTGTTAGTATATCCCCTGTTCAAAACGTAATTATTACCAACAATGCATTCTGGTCTGAAATATCGAAATGGCCTATCAAAGACATTGTCAATGGCCTTATGACCATGAACAGCTATATAAATTCATGAGCAGAGAGTACAGACAATGCTGAACCATTTCATGAACTCCTACGAATCTACAGATACAGTTTCTCAAAACAGTCAGCATTAAGAGTTTGTAAAAAATGTTTAAATAGTCGCCATAAGGCAAAAAAAAATTTGTTTGGTTGCCCTCCACCGACCAACCCTATTTTTCAGCCCGAAAAATGCATAACTTACCAAAAACTACAAAAAAAAAAGTTATATTTTTGTTTTGTTTTTCGATATTCAACCCTCAAAATGTTTAGGATGTCCCAAATCACTACAAGAGGTATTTGATTGTTTTGATTTGGATGTCGCGGAGGAAGTTGAAGGCTGGAGTGGCCGATCGACATAGAGGTCCGTGGAAGAGTATCGAAAAAAAAAAAAAAAAATTAAAACACACACACACACAAAAAAAAAAACACGACCGACCGACCCTCTCTGAAAAAAGCTGTGGAGGGCAACCAAACAATTTTTTTTGGCCTAATGCTGATAGTAGCTTGTCATAGAGGTATTGTGACCATAGCTTAAGACAAGACTTGTAAGTTATGAGAACAAACAACTAAGCAACAATGGTGTAGTACAAAATGGCTCAAGGAAATTTAGTTACTTTAACTGATGGAGAAACTCAGCCCATGCAAACAAGGACCTGGGCATCTTATGTGGTAAATTACTAATTCCGTAGATTAGTTCTTGGAGATATCGCACATTTATAAGTGGTTATCTTTGTGATGATGTCAACATGTGGGGTTTCTCTGATTGTAACAATTCATTCAATAGTAATTCAACGCACCTCTGCTCGTCTTGTCACCAGGAAACGCAAATATGACTCTATCACACCAGAATTAATTACACTTCACTGGCTCCCTCTCAAGGAACGCATTGATTTCAAGATTCTTGTCATAGTTTACAAATCTGTTCATTCACAAACTCCGGACTATATCTCCAGCATGCTTGAGCTAAAGACTACACAGCGTCGCCTTCGTTCTACATCAACATATCCAAAGTTCATTGAACATAGAACAGTTACCTCATTTGCCGACAGATCATTCTCATGTTATGCTTCAAAGCTATGGAACACACTGCCTGATCACATCAGGGGATGCAAAACTATTGAAACTTTCAAGAAACAACTGAAAAGTTATCTTTTCACAATTGCTTACAACAATTAACTCTTTGTGTATTTTTGCCTTTTTAGCGCCTTAGTACAATTTGTTTGGTTTAGGCGCTTTATAAATGTTTTTGATTGATTGATTGATTGAACAGAAAACAGTTAGATTTGGTTTAAAATGATCTAACAACGGCTCCTTGAGATGAATATTAACTATTCCGAAGTCAAGACTTTAACCAGTGACACAGACTCCTGACGACTAATAACTGAGGGCGCTATGTCAATATAGACAAAGCGTAAAAGAAGATGATGAATAGAGATGCATGTCAATGCAAGACATGACAGCTATTACACATTTGACATGTGTAATAGCTGTCATCTTTCATAAATTTGAATTAGGCTTGGCGTCCAAAGACATTCGCTCGGCTGAGTGACATTCGCTCATGATGTTCGCTCTGACTTATTTGCCAAAACAGAGAGCAAATGTCGCGATATCCGAACATCGTTTCAGTCGATGAAAGCAAATGTCACTCGCGCATGTTGTAGTACTATATATGATTATTGAATAAACAAACCCAAGAATATTCAGAGGGATCTTCGCTCCAATTCAATCTGAAGTGTAGCAAATGTCGTGAAACGTGTTAAGCGAATGTCACTTCCCGTTGGAGCGAAGATTTCTTACTAGGGTGAGCGAATGTCTTTGGACGCTAAGCCTTACAGACTATTGAAGCATAAGTTTTTGGTCAGAGGCTCTTGGCCCAGGGCTCTTGGACCAATTATTCACATGATGGGGTCACTTCAAGCATAAAATTCATGAGTCACTGACATGACAGAGCCAAATTATAAAAATTTTCCCCACATTCTAAGTGACAAGGTGTTAAATATCAAACTTTTGACAGATAATTTATCTCAACTTAAATTCTTGTTTAGAAGTCCCTGTTCTTAAGCAAAGTGATTCTTGGAATGAAATGTTCGGCAACTTAAAATTCTTGTCTAGAAGTCCCTGTTCTTAGGCAAAGTGATTCTTGGACTGAAATGTTCGGCAACTTAAAATTCTTGTCTAGAAGTCCCTGTTCTTAGGCAAAGTGATTCTTGGACAAGTTTTGATATTATGATTAGTTTATTTTATACCCAAAAACAGACAGTCCTTTTATATTCAAAGTACCTTCGTTAACTCTAACCCAAAGCAGACTCTATGCATACATGATGATCACTTGATAATTCATCACCACACACGCACTCAGCCAGTGACTCGTAACATCCCCCATCAAACAGATTCAACAAGGCATAACAAAATCACAGCCTGGCTTTCATGCCATCTGGAATCCTCATTATTGTGGTAAATGGACCTAATGAAGTCTATCTTATTGTCTCCTTAATTTGTTACTTGAGCTGCCAAAAGGAGATAAGGAGGTGCTTCGAGGGATTAGGTCTGTTGTTGGTGAGGAATCTACAATCCTCGCAAAAAAGTCTTGGAACACCCGCGTAAGTGTACCCCCGCTCCCCCGTTCAATGTTGCAGCATTGGAAATCCATGTGATTTCGGTGTCGCAACATTGAATGATGGGGAAGGGGGAAGGGAAAAGTAGCCTAATGTTAACAGCTATTCAATGTACTTATTGATTTAGTTTTGCAGTTGTGTGCACTAAAGTGTTCCAACAACTTTTTGCGAAGATTATAGATATGTAAAAGCTTATAAACAAGAAACTGTGGAAAAATAGAACTATAGCCTCGTTAACTTCATTTGGAGCTGCGAAAAGGAAACAATGAGTCCCATAAAGGATGTTGTTGGGAGTATGGTGATGAATCTATATAGATGAGGATAACAAACCATTTCATTTGAAAATCGGATCTCCACTTTAGTTGATTTCTATGCGAGCTTCAAACAGGGCATCCATCACAGGACAAAATTCAAATGATACCAAATCATTTATGCTGTTAAAAATCATACATTCATGACAAATTCCTACAAATCTATACTTTCATGAATATTTCAAACACTATCTTTGCCCTATTAAACATTCACCATATACGATACAAAAAGTCCTGATCTATCTGGAATTGCCATCATTGTGTGAAATGAAGCTGAAAGTGCCTGTTAACTTGCTACATGAGACGATGGAATGAGACACAGAGGTTTAGAGAAGAAGTTACATGGGGATTAGACTGTATGTAGAGCATGCTGATGAACTGGGATGGTAAACAACTGATAATTGCAAAATCAGAAGCAGTATAATCCAGTATCACTATCGGAATTTATACCAATTAATTCTTGTTTTGCTAGAAACGGGGCACCACATGGCAAATTGTTTGTTACATTGCATTCTACTTTAATGCAATGTAAAGGATGAATTACATAAATACATAAATGCTTAAATTTAATGTGCTATTTCATCAAGATCACAGCATACTTGCTATGTACAGAACATCTGCAAAATTTGATTTGAGGAATACTCACTTTGCCAAATTTCTGATGTTTACCTATCAAATGTATGTACTTTTTAAGGGTGACAGTCTGCTTCTCAACACTCTACCTTTGAAAAATGCAACAAAGTAATTATTAAAGCCATTAAAATCACTATAATACAAGTTAACTTATTATTTGATGCACTTTCTGATTAAACTTAATTACCGCTTTAAAAAATACAAAAGTAAAAACAAAATGTGTAGCAAGATCCTATATCATGAACAAATCTTTATCCATTATCCTCTATAACATTCAACATTCATGGTTTGAGCAGACATTTAAATTAAATGTAAACAAGGAAAGAAAAGGAAACCATTCAAAAGAAGATGGACCAAGCCTTTCTTAAAAAACAAGAAAAATCTCTGTTCCTGATCTAATCAATTTTCAAAGAGTCAATAGCATGTGATTGATTACAAATGACTAGGAGAGACTTGTAGAGTACCTCGCAAATTTCCTGTTTTTAAGACAACCTCCTTTCAAATAGTATGTCAGGTTTCTGTGAGCTAGCTTCAACTTGCCTTAAGCTTTAACAAAAAAGAAGAATAAACAGGTATGACAAACAGCCAAGTCCACCAATTACAGTAACAAGAAAGTGTAATTAACAATGCATTCAACAGAACATGAAGCACTTTGGAAGATCCCTTTTGGGCCTCTACTGCCCTTACATTATCTACAGACTGCCATGATGTTAAGGGGTTTTCTCAGAGATGCAGTAGCTTTAGACAACGGATAACGATTTTTTCATAAATAGTAAAAATTCAAATATTGTTTGCGCCCTTTTTGCGTATGCAACTTTCAAGGCACACTGAACGCAGGCTTTACTAACACGCTAGGTTAATCACACTCCGCATCACTGCGTAATATATACGCGGAAAATTAATGCAGACACAGATGTGCCATCAAAGTAATCAAATTTTATTTAAGATATGTCTGTTTTTGCAATTTTTCTTGAAAACTAACATGGTTACCCTATTTTTTGATTTCAGTATTTTGAGTACGCAAAAAAGTGCTTTAACATTATTTAAAAATTATAAAAAAATCAAAGAAGCATTTACTATTTTACAAGCAAATAAAGATTTACTTTTTTGAGCTTTCAATATATTTTGTGTGGTAAATTGGGTGGGTTTTTTTGTGTGTTTTATTTTGAAAATATGTACTTTTAGAAATGCCTGTATCTCAAAAATGAACATGATGACATATATATATTTTTTTATTTAGGATTAGTTGCCAGCACAAATAAATCTACAAAATACAAAAAATTTTAAGAAAATCAATGGATATTTTGCATTTCTGAGAAAACCCTTAAACGTTTAAAAAATTGAAATTTCTCAAAATTTTGTTTTCAGTTTCATGTAATATCATTACTGAAGAGGATTCAATTTCAAAGTTCAGTTGAATTGATCCATCATCTGACTTATATCTCCGCAATGGAACAAATTTTATAAGAGTAATTAAAAATAACTGAGCAACGTTTTGATACTAAAAACCTCAAAGAGCACAAAAATGCTTTTGGACTGGGCTCCTTTAATACTTGTGTTTTATTTTATTATGATTTGTATATTGATCTTAATGATATTGTTTAATTTCAGAAAAAAAAATTATTAAAAAAAACAAGAATATGTTATTAGAATATCAAACCAATTGAAAAAGTTGAACCAATCAGGCCATGCTTCTTTAATAAGATTAGTCAAACTTCACAGTAGGTAAAATTAAAAAATTATCTTATTGCAAAATTATACTTCAGGTCCAGACTCCCAGTTAGACACAAATGTTACCTTAACCCTAAATCATAATTTTAACCAAAGACTTCAAATATAAGCAAAACCTATCAGTTACAAGGGTATATGCTAATTCAAATTTTAGATCGATCCTAAAGTTCATATAGTACTTTCAACATTTTTGTTCCTTTAAAATGATAATACACAATCTGTTTTAAAGGGATCATTACAAGTACTATAAATGTACTATTTAGTTTGTTAAAGTTCTCAGAATACAAATCCAATATTCATCATTTTGTACTATTGTACTAAATGATGAAAGAGGCCCCAACTTCTCATACTCATCATAGACAGAATTGACCGAGCGCTGCCCTAAAATAGATTTGTAACTTGTAACTCCTTTATGTTTCATAAGCAAAGATTGAGAAATGACAATGTGCCCTGCAATCTGGATTTTTGTTTGCACTGTCCAATGAACTATTGCTTGGTATATATGTGGAAAAAGCCTATTCCATAATTATGAATCAAGCTCAAGTTATGCGAGTGCAACAAAGTTGTATCTGCAATAGCTGCCATTTCACATAAATTTGAATTACACACTACAGATGTGTCCAGCCTTGGGTCAGTGGTTCTTGAAATGGTTCTTCAGGTGACACCACATAAATTTGAATTGCGCACTATAGATATGTCCAGCCCTAGGTCAGTGGTTCTTGAAATGGTTCCTCAGGTGATTCTGATTCCCTGAAGAACCATTTCAAGAGCCTCTGACATACGACAGGGAAATTTTTGATTTTTTTTAACACTCTAGTGACAGTTTGTTTAAATAAATATAACTTATGAAGATACCACTTTCTTGGACATGATGAGGCAATGATAAATCATTTCCTGCCAGTCAAGACTTGCTTTGTTACATCTTCTTAGCTAAAGCAAATTATGTGGTTTGATAAGTGAAACAGTTTCTAACTTAAGTCAAAAAGCTACAAGTCTATGCACGGGACTAAATATTGAGAAAATGTAGAGGCACTTTATCATATTGAGTGTTTGAAATGAGGTTGAACAAATTAAGTGCAGTTCTTGAGCAAAACAACCATATCAACTCGCCCAATGGAACTGCTGATTTTATGAAAGTTTATTGCCTTTACCATGAGTTATTTCAACCAGAGTGCAATTTTTTTTAATTCTTTGGTTATAGAATGTGAATTATGTGATAATTGGAAGTGAAGGTATACATAAATTTAAAGGGTTTCATGGCTGGCAAATAGTTGAAATTGACGAGTGGATACGGTATATTGCATCTGAATCCAAATTCACATTCTATACACTAAAATGTGTTTTGAGAAGTGAAAATAACATTTTTATATAATAGTTCCTGAATGGCACCAATGATATGTATTTACCCAATTCAATATACAGGGTGTCCAAAAATTAACTACCCATTTTTAAATGTTTATAACTTTAAAACCAGGATTCGCATGGCAACTATAGACATATGTATTGATAGAGGAAACTTGTAGAATTAATTTGGTACCAAACATGATATAATTGTCATTTTTGAAAATCATTTTCAACGTAATTTATGTCAAACGTAAAAAGCCTACTTTCATACTGAGAATAAAAACAAATGTGCGAGTCACATGTAGAGGAGGGATCAATCTTTGAAGACAGGAGAATAATTCATGATCATTTTAATGACCAATTCAGCGAAACAGCTTTTACAATGTTAATACAAAGATTTTTGATTGTGGTTTTGTCTTAATAATTACATAATGCTCATTAAAATGTTTTTAATTTGTCAAAGCGTAACTCTCGCATTATGCTCATCTTTAAATGGTACACAACAGCATTACCCCTTATTACACATTCAAAGTTACACTCACAGGGACATCAAATTACCTCCTTTTTATCCAGATTAAGCTGCCTAGTATTTCAGAATATGTTCTAGATGGCCTTCTTGCAGATTTCAAAAAATTCTTTTACCCTAACGACAAAGCTCTGGACGTTTGTGCATGCGTTCTTCTTGATCTTCCTGTTTTCACTGGTGATGTTCTGTTTCAGGTCAGGAATAGTCCAGGGTGTTGGGATGTAACGTCCTTCAGATAACTCAAAAAAGTAATCGAGCGGACTTAAATCATGGGAGTGAAAGGGCCAGGGTTTCTTTATCTTGGGCAATATGATTTTTCATGAAAAAGTTAATTAATAAAGCCATTCTAAACCGTTTAGCTGTATGAGGCGTCATGTCGTCATAGTGAAGTGGCAAAAGAGTATCAACACTGTATGGTATATTGGCTCAACCACTTTGAACTTTCAGACCTTCTTGTTATCTTAGAAGTTTACTGATTGCATAATGTTTGGTACCAAAAGAATTCTACAAGTCTACATATGTCTATATATGCCATGCGAATCCTGGTTTTAAAGTTATAAGCATTTAAAAATGGGTAGTTAATTTTTGGACACCCTATTAGATTACTCTTACTTGACATATTATTTTGAAACCTATTCCACCAAAAGCAATGCTCTAAATCAAAAATGTGAATCAAAAATGTAATCAAGCTAATATCAAGTGAAATAAATAGTAAACTCATGAAACCATGTGAAATGTGATACATTTATGGCGTATGCAAAGCCTGGTTGGTGAGATATTATCACATCTTGCAGATGTTTTGTCGGAAGGCCAGCATAATGATATCATTATGAATGTCTGCGTTAGATATCCTAGGGGTTACACAAGCTATATAAAGTTGATTTCTCTTATTAGCTACACTCATTTTCTGGTTACTTGGTAATGCAACAGACCAATTTCAATTTGATTAATGTTTCTATTCTAAGTTTGTTTCAAAACAAATTCGGACTTGAAAATTCAGGGTCTTGCGTAGGCAATTTACACAAATATACAAAGCTTTCCCAGCACATGTGATGTCCCAGTACTGTGGATTTCTGATTGGAAGCGCTGCAAGTACTTTTCTCGATATACTGTACTTATCCTAACTTCTAGATACATGGTTGCTTCATTAAGATTGTCAGTTTGTGTCCGAAATTTATTTGAAATAATAAACGGCAATTTCAATAAGGTATTGTCTGATGATGAATATATATTAAATCAGATGCTGCAACAGATATGTTGGTTAATGTTGTTGAATTTCTCTCTTTACCATTCACAAAAGTTGATCAAAATTTAGCTATGATATTTTGAATTATATCTGCCCAAAATGATTGCAAATTTTTCAACAAAAAACTGAAAAATTTTGCCAGACATAATTCAAACTATCATAGCAAAATTTTTAGAATAGGTCTCAATCATTATGAAAATGCTTTAAATTGTTCTCCTATTTTCATAGGTTGCTCCAAAATTGGTTTTAAGTTTGCATGAATGAATTCCTTAACTATACAGTAATTAAATTCCTTTACAGTAAAGGAATTCCTTTACAGAAACTGAACTGTAAAGGAATTCCTTAACGAAAAGGAATTGCAACCTTTCCCAAACTGAATTGAAAAATTCAATCAGATTTTGTCTGATTATAATAATTTATTAGAACAACTTCAACAGATATTTGAAGCACGCAACCAATTCAAAACTGAAACAACTTTATTTTAAAGCTTAATTTAAATTCTAATGACATATGATGCATTGAACTATATTTTCAAAATGAAATGATAGCAACATTTTCATACACCAGTTCCTGAATTTGGTAATTAAATATTAAATATAACATTTGATAAACTAAATGATGAGTACTCTTTAACTTTTAAATAAAACTCAGTTGAAATCTATACCACAATGAAAGCACTGCTTCAAATAATAAATGCAATCATGCTAATGACAAGAAAACGTAATCAACAAACATATAAACCATAATATGAAATTTGATACATTTATGGTGTGTGCAAAGCCTGGTTGGTGAGGTATTGTTATCACATCTTGCAGATGTTTGGTAGGTAGGCCAACATATTGATATCATTATGAGTGTCTGCATTAGATACTCTAGGGGTTACATAATGTATAGAGTTGCTTCACTCATTTTGCTTGGTAATGCAGTAGACCACTTTCAATTTAATTGTGTTTTCTATTCTAATTGGAAAATTCAATCAGATTTTGTGTAATTATTATCATATCATATCAACTTTATTTCCATATATAACATGTACATGTATAATAAAACTACAATATATACAAACAACATAAAATAAAAACAATGTAACAAGAGAAACATTATATGGAGGAGTAATCAAAAGGCCAGTAAGGCCTGATCA
>JXSR01S011803.1:74408-85202 GCA_000969725.1 Ophiothrix spiculata
CTTATAATGTTTTTATTTTTCTATATGATAAGAATAATTCATAAATTATTTTATGATAAAAGTTATGCTTTGATAGGTTAAAATATTGCTCATATTCCAGAGTAAGCATAAGCAGTTGCATCAAAGACTCGATATCTTTGGTAGACACGGGAAAGCAAAGAGTTTATTGCAATAATCATTTTGCAGGTTTTTTTGGCACAGTTTCATATTCAAAGGGAAGTATAGAAATTAAAATGAATTTCCTAGCTCAATTGATAAAACTTGAGTTTTAAAGAAGTTAAAGTTCAGAAATAATAGTGTTTCCTTTGACCTGTATTTAAAATCTCTGGGTAGTCTTTAAGTGCTTGTGTGCCGACTTCTGCCATTTAGATGATATGTTGTCTCACCAACTAGGATATCTCTTAAAAATTGTTTTGGTGCCCCGTTCAACATTAAAAATGCAACAGTCTACGGGCAAGGTCATCATTAAGAGGTCTATTATTGTCTTTGTTAGATGTAATCTTGTTGGACATCTTATGACTGATTTAGGGCATTATGTGCCATTACTTTGCTACCGGTTAATGAATCGGATGAACTGGCCCAGGTGGTTTGAAGGTAGGGTCAGTATAATTGCCATAACTCTGCTTATAGACCATCAATTTGGATGAAACAAAGTGAATTTTGTAGCTAAAGAAGTTGGCTTTCAATATATATAAATGACAATGTGATACAAAGTGTTACTTTATTCTTTCAGCGTATATACCAATGTATAATTTTTCTGTTACAGCCTGTATGATAAATTATATATCATTTTAAAGCTGAGAATATGAAGAATTCAAATATGTAATAAACTCAGTTTTGAAAAGTGCGACTTTCCTCTCATTTTGCCAGAGCACCCCACATATATATTATTACATGGTTTATTAAAATTTATGATTAAATAGGTTCAAAAACATATCCTTTTTATATAAAATACTATTTTTGACAATTTCTTAATTCCAGAATGACTACTTTTAAACATTGAAATTAATACTTCTCTTGTGAATTATTAATTAAAATCACAAATACATAGGTTATATAGAAAATAATCTCTCTCAAAGCTCTTGCACTTGTTCATTCTTCTTGATGTGTCATTCGTGCCGAAATATAATACAGCATCTATGCGTTTAGCATGTGTGCACGACTGATACGATTTATCCGAGCATGAAAACGTCTATGACAAACAGAATATTATCTAAAAGGTGTATTTCCCATTGCTAAAGAGTTGACTGTCCAAACTGTCCATTCTTTTGTTTATCAAGTGAATCCAGTACTACTTGATTGACAACTTATCACTACAAAATAGAGATGCATGTGAATTATCTCCAAACACTCTTAAAATTACACTTTTTTACCATTTTCTTTTATATGCCATCCTCTTTCATTCTTTTGAAAAATGGTGACATATGATTATCACTGCTGATTTATGAAATATGTAATATACCATCTATCAGCAGTGAATTAGACCTGTTAGAGGTTTGCGAATGGTAAATACCTTGCTTGGAAGGAGATATGGTGTGCACTTGAAATTTTAAGAGTACTTTTCTAGTCGTTAATCGTGTGGTGAAATTAAGAAACATAAAAACTTACATATCTAATGACTTTGACTTGCATGGAGTCAGCGCTGTCGTCATGTAGATCAGCACATAAATCCAGGATCTCTTCCTTCCATTTTTGTGTATCTTCTGGTGTGGACCCTGCTGATGATGCGGCTGAGATCTTTCTGGAGGATGGGAGGATAGGGGAGTCTCTGGTTCTGTTGTTATTTTGCACCTGTTGTTGTAGTCTATGTACACATACTGCCACCTGCAAGGGTGAACAATTATAAGGAGTCATTTGGTGGGTTTTTTTAAATGAAAGTGTCTGTTATAAAAATGTATACAAAGTTACATGATAAAAATAAACACTATTTTAAGAAGGTTACCGAGTGAAAACTTAATCAATCTGTTTATGGGTGGTTTTGAGATTTAAGTTGGGTACATATGCTCTGCCACAGATTTTGACAACCATCCAACATTCAATATTTTAATAATAATATTGAAATAGGACTCAAAACTGAATTTTGTGTTCCTGAGGATGACCCGGGGGTCACATGTGTTAACACAAATTAAATATTGATAATAATTACAACATCATGTATCTCATTGTAAACTTAAACTGCACATAAGGGCCAAAACATAGTCGGCCTGCAAACAAAATTTTCGCTACCAGACATTTGGTCGTGACGTCAAAATGACGAGTGACTCCAAACAAAATAACTTCAACACCCGAGTTGAGACCAAATAAAATTTCGCGCTAGATTGCACGTGTTATTGAATTGCCATATACATTGGACCAAATGTTTGGCAAATATTTGGTGACGTCACGACCAAATGTTTGGCAGGGAAAATTTTGTTTGGAGGCCGACTATGGTTCAGCCTTAACTCTTGTTACACCATGTACCCCAAAATGTTACGCGATCAGACCACAGTCAAAGGTCATTTTCAGGAAATGTTTTCTAGTGCAATTATGTCTAGTTGGTACTAAAAAAATTCTGAGAATGAAAAGTGCTGTAAACCAGATAATCATATAATCTTTCTTTTTCCCTGCGAGGATATTTTAACAGATTGTCCCAAAGATTGTTCTGCCCATTGGGTATACACCCACACAACTATCTTTCTAAGTCAAGCATCGGGGTAAACTTTTAACTTCTTGCTTCAGTGTTACAGATGTCGCTTACATGGATCACCCTGGGGTATCTCATGTCACTTTTCAATGAAGATTTAATACCAACAAGTAACCAAATTCAGCATTAATTGTTTGTTTGACATTTTTTGACATTTAATTCAATTTAATCATTCATGATCCCTCTATACTTTCATTAGCTGGTATATAACGGTTTTGCAGATAAGAAAATATAAAAGGTGAATCCTATGCCTACCATTATTGACTGTGAATAAGTTTAGTAAAGTTCTTTACTCAAATATTCTGTTTCAGACAAAACAAGCATTGACATGTTATCAAAACATGAAATGAAAAAAATCATGTTGACGGAAAGAAAGACTATGCACTCGTCTAATTCCTTGTTTTATTACTGTAAGTGTGATATTTGTGAAATTTGGAGGAGTTTGTCATATTTCCTGGAGATGTTTAGATAACATTTCACGGTTGATATTCATCATATGAAGCAGTGCAAACTAAATTCAAATTATATTTAAACTTCAATGCTACTTTATTCCCACAATGAAAGAATTTTGTAGTATAAAAATTTCAAAACAACTTGCAATTCTTTATATTTCCCTTATTCCTTAAGTACATGTACTGTTAGTAGCAGCTGGTAGCATAAAACCAACACTAATCTGGGAGCTTGCCAGGGTTCCCAGTATAAAAAGAAAACAAAACTCCCTGATTTTTCCCTGATCAAGTCTCAAAATCCCATGATAATTATTTTTACGAAAAAACAGGTCATTTTTCAAATCCGTCGACCTCGCATATAAACCTAGAAGTACAGAGACCTGACACATTGGAGAAAATGAGTCTGACTGATTACATTTTATTTTTGGGTCAATCAAAATTCTCAGGCTTTTCATTGATTTGAGGCTTTTTATGAAATTCCCTGACTGGGAAAAAGTAAAATAATTATCCCAGATTGGCTTACCTTGCTTGTGTGGTCTAGTGGAATAGTACAAACTCAAGAATCAGTTTGAGCCCCTCTGAATTTGTGTTCATTGTTTTGCAGAAACAAGAAACAAATTTTAAAATAATTGTGGCAATTCCTGGCTGGCAGCGGTAATACCACGAAGAGCTTAGTGAGTTGATATAGTTTGAATTGTTATTGTTATTATTTTATCTTACTATATTAGTGAACGTGCGACCAAGTAAGGGACATAATGACTTTCTGGATATGCTACCTGTCTGTATCTCTCTTGCTTGATGATGTATGCTTCTATTACCAATTATCTAAGTGTACTTAAATTTTGCGCAATGTTAACACAATGAGCAAGCTTACATCACTAGGGAATATACGCTTTAGTAAACATAATAAATTTCTAAGAGGAGTCAATGTTTTGACTGTAAACAATCAAACAATATTCTCATATATTTCAACTGGCAGGTTATAACTTGAACAGCTTGAAAGAAAACATTGTAATTATATTTCTCAATAAATTCTGTCCAGGAGCAACATAATAATAAATGTAGGAGAAAGGTCATTTTGACCACAGAGAGCTATTACAAAGCAAAGTATTTTGTATTGCTTTGAGCCACTTTTAAGGTGGATTTGCCCCATGGTCTGCCAATTAAGACTGTCTGTGTGATTTTATTTTACCTGTAACAAGGCAACAGTACACATGTGGGTTGCTTTGGCAAAACGAGCGGAAAGTCACAAATGAAGATTTTAAATAAATTGCTTCTAAAGTAAAAATATAGTGAAAAGGTCAAATTTCGTTTTTTGACATAAAACACATACATGCATAAGTGTTCAACTATTCTCCTAACTTTAGATATATATTGTATATTAGATAGATGGTCGCAGCAGGAATGCTCCTGAACTATTGGTTGTCTCGTATTCTGTTTATGTGTTTGTGTGTTGTACCGGAACCTTCTACCACGCTACTTGGTTATTAAAACTCTCAGTTTATCTGAGAGGCCAGGTAGCTCAGTGGATAGAGCGCTCGCATGACAAGCGAGTGGTCCGGGGTTCGAGTCCCTGTCCGGCCAGGATAGTCCGGGGTTCGAGTCCCTGTCCGGCCAGGATTTTTTGTTATTAATGTTCTAGCGTACGATTTGTATTTCTCCTTTCCTTTATTTGATTATGTATTAGAAATACGGTAGCATCAGTTCTGGTCTCGTATGCTAGTGTGTATCGTTATAGCTTTATATCCTTGTACCCATGTTCAGTTCGTCTATCTCCCAACTTAGATATGTTTAACTATTCCTTGATTTTTAAAGGTCAATTATGTTGAGAAGGGCAATTAATCACGGTTAATTGATCACATTTTGCTACCATACGCAATAGTATGATCGATTTGCAGCTTAATATTTTATTGCCAGATTTTAGTGGCCTACCATGTATTTTGATCTCTAAATGGAGAAAAAAAAATGTGACATATAGTCATATCTCAATTTTGAAATTCGGGACTTTCCGCTAATTTTGCCAGAGCACCCCTCATATTACCCTGGATAAAAAATGGGTAGGGTCCGTAGGGAAGACAAAAACCTGGCAAGGGAGGATAACAATATAATAAAAAGAAGGGAATGAATGAAGGAAGGTACAATATTTTAAATAAAATACAAAATGGGAAGGTTGAGGGAAGTTGTTTCAATGTTGCAGTATTAGCGCTGATTAAGCTGTGGTCTACAATTACATTGTGTTTGCTTAAGTGTCTTTAATAATGTAAAAATTCTAGCAATGTGACCTGCGGGTCACGATAAGGCCCGGTGCAGACTCTTCTATCGTATAGAATGTTTTGCTCAGAATATTCTATGCTGTCGACAAAATAACGTAGGTCATCGAAAACAGTTTTATTAGATGACCTACATCATTTTGTCATCAAAATAGAATATTCTAAGCAAAATATTCTATACGATAGGAGTCTGCACCGGGCCTAAGAGTGTGAAAAACCCTAATTAAGGAAGAATTTTCATCTTACATACTCTCTTTGAGATACTAATCCTGAAAGTTTTCAATTGCAATTAAACAAATATGTGAAAGTACAAAAGCTAGGAAAAGTAGAGCAGTGGTTGTGTAGGTTTTTAACTTAATTGAGCTTCTTTGCAGTTTTATTTTACTCTCAGGCGTAAAAATTGGACCTTCAAAAGTTTTTTAATGCTTGAAATTCTCTTTGAGAAGAAACTGACTGCAACTTGCCTCTTGGATCCTAGCTGTGACAGTTTAAATGCTGGCTAATCATCATAAGTTTCCTAGAGGATGGTACAGACACTTTAACGATGCTAGAGCTTCTTTGACATCAGGTGTTGGCAAACAAGGCCATGTGGAATGACAGAGTCAGGGAGGCATAATTCTTTTTGGTGGAAAATGATCCTAAGACATCATATTGCTGAACTGAAAGCAGACATGGAATGAATCTTTTTTCTTTTTGGCTAGGGCATCCTTATGACCTGAGAAGTGTCATAAAGGTATGAGTTTGTAATCATTGAATAGACAAGATTGGAGATGTCTGGTTTGTGAATGGCCTTGTGCTTTATTACTGAAGGATACTATGATGAATGGGAGATAGCTTAAGTATGACAGTCAGAATAGTCCATTATAGAACTGAACTGTGACCAAGGATTAGAACTGTCGTCCCTTTATAATGGACTGTTCTGATTGACGTCATCATAGGTCAGAAAAGGTCATCTATCCTCACAGCATCACATAATTTCTTCTGATGAGGTCATGTATACATGTCGAAATATCAAAAAGGTATGTTTCTTGTGCTATAAGCCTGTTTAAACCTCTCACTGTCTCAGTATGTTTATCTACCAGCATATATGAACTTTCATTTGTGTATCCACTCAAGAGTTAATTGTATATGTAAATGTTTTAGATGCTTTTCCACTAAATTCAAAATGCTTTAGCAGCCTGTCAGTACATCAAAAGAGTGTTTTGTTTTACCATACATAATTCAAATCAACAAAAATAAAATCATGAATAAGGGCACTGTCATTTTCAGCTCCAAGCAGACATCTATTATTCAAAATATTTACATGTCTCATCAGTCAAAAAACACAGGTGCATTCATATAACTTATTGATATTTCTTTTGAAACTCATAAATCCCACTTTGTTTTCCTGTAGTAAAAGGCACAGAAAATCCACAAAGAGAGTGGACACACAAGATTAATGGAATACAAAAACTGAATTTCAAGGGAAGTGATCATGGATGATCTAATGGAATCAAGCTTGTAAAATCATCTTGTGGGTGTGAAAAATAAGTTACAGGCTCACGTACACAATCGTCTCTTCCCGTATATACAGGGTAAAGGTACATTGTATTGAACTTTCAGACCATCTTGTTATGTTAGGAAGTTACAGATTATGTTTAGTATCATACAAATAATCTTACATATATGTCTAGAGTTGTAATATGGATCTTGGTTTTGAAATTATTAACATTTAAAAAAGCACATTAATTTGTGGACACCCTGTACCAGCAAAAATATTTTCTATGTTTGAGCATGGTAGATCTCATTGTTGAGTGTCTGCATCCATGCACGGAAAGCATTTCTTCCTATACACCAAACTATTTCCCGCAGTGGAGAGCGAACAATCTTATATTGGAGTTTCTGCATCCCATGTGTATTGAAAAAATATTGTTCAGAATCATGTGATTAACCTCTTGTTTAACAGCCAACTCTGAGCTGAGGTATTTCTATTTTATTATTTCTAAACAAGAATTTACAAAAGCTTCAAATTCAGTGTTTCTTAGTTTCTTACTGTTTCATATTATAGTCAGAACAATATGTATTTGATGCAATTTCCATCAAACATAAAAATTTAATGTTTTATCCGTTCCGATATCCTCCAGCATTGACTTCAATCTCATTTTACCAGAGCAACCCTAAGATGTAAGAAATCAGAAAAAATTGGAAAAATCTACATTTGAAGTAAATATTCATACTTACATGTCTTTCTACTAGTGAAAAGCACTTCTCATGAGCATTAGATAGGCTGTCACATACGGCCTGGAAATAAGCAAACAAAGTCAGTCAGGTTTTATTACAATTTCAGTCAACAACTAAGCATCAAACTACATCTATCAATGAGATGTGACCCTTCATATCAAAAGGTACCTTAAGGTGGGCATACTAAATTACAAGATGCAGGCCATTGAAGCTGAGCAGAGTCAAAAATCACATCCAAGGTCTTTTGTTTTTCCATCGCTTGATATAGAAATAGGAAAAATAACCTAAGCTTCATCAAGCAGAGGTAACCTAGATTGCACATCTACATACACATAAGTAAACATGAGAACATTACAGTTTTCCCAATACAAAGGTCTTTAAAAAGGCAGTTATTTTTAATAATTCCAATGTAACATTGGTACAATACACCTTTGCCTGACCTAATAATGCAATGACAGAAATGTATGTTTGTATTTCATATCTTTTTTGGTAAATATTCTTTAAATTAAATTAAAATGAAATACCTATATTGTATAATTTACTATATTATCCAAACAACAAGCTAGTAATTCAAATGCTTTTATTGACCTTGACTTTTCTTGTTTTATTGACATTATTATGGGACTATAATAAATGTTTCTATGACTTACAAGGCATGATTTGAGAGAGATGACCATTGCTTCCAGGACAGTATAGATATAAAGCCTCTTTTATATTTTTACTTCCAAAATAGCAGAAATATAACCCATTTTATATTTTACTTCCATAACAGCAGAACTGTTATATATATTTAAACAGCAGTTAAGAGTAAAACATGCTTCACGTAATTCCATGCTATGCCAAACACACTTTCCTCAAACATCTAAAACGTAATATTGCTGATACGAACAAACACATACAATTGGTTGTTGAAATACCGCATGAACCCACTGTCACTTGAGTATATGTGGGAAACTAATATTGCCCAGTAATGGAAAATGGCAATGCTTTGGTTACCCCTCTGAAAAATACTCATCTTTATGAAAGCGCGACTTGTCAGAGTAACCACAACGAAGCTATTACACGATAAAAGATAACAGCTCCTGTGATTTACAAAAATGCTTCAAAAACTGCCAAATCAAGACCTGGTGGTTTTAAACTAAAATAATAACCCAAAAAATATTAAATTTACTATCTTGTTAAAACTGACTTTTAAAACAATATGGTCAGACACTCAAATCTCCTAAACGTGACTGCCCTGACAAATTATTAACTACTGAGGCAGAATTTACAGTTAAACTAATGTCAACGTATTCATGAAAAAATCAAATACAGTAAGCTTATGAGCTTATCACACACACTGTGATGCAATATGCTAAAGGCGTCATTGGACAAGCAAGCACGTTATATGTCAACTGTATGGGATTGCACGCACCTATTATTCATTAATTCGTGTTTAATGTAATAAATATTTGCTTAAACTGGTTGACAAGAAAAAAATCTCTGATCAAAGTTCGGCCGGAAATGATGTGCAAAAGATATATTGCATAATTGTGGAATTATGTGATCTTATCATCACTGGATAAGAAAAGAAAAGAAGTTTGATAATGCATTTCATTCAATGGGTAAACTCTGGACCTTTTTATCTGTCTTTCTTGCTTATTTTATAACAATTTTCTATATTTTGACAATATTTCACAATAAAAAAAAAGATTATAAATTCAATAAAATAAAAATAAATTATCTGAGTAAATTTATTTATGGTTTCAAAACAGCTAAAGATTAAAAACCAGGTTTGAGTGACTAAGTGATAGTTGCAGAGGTTCCGAACAAAACTGTTTTCCAAGTGAATTGACACTGACAGCAGCCTTAAAGTTTACTTAATTTCTTTGATTGAAACTGAAATTGAAATCAAGTTATGTACATACTAATTACAAATTAACTTGAAATGACACATGAGATCATTCAGATGAAGATTTTTTTCAAATAAAGCAATTTCAGCAATACAAAAATCATGCAAAGCCCCAGACTGCCTGATAGTAATAAAGTCTACATTTCAGAACAGCAGACAAGTCAGGGGAATAAGAGTAATTCAGTCCTCATTTCATTATTTTCAATATTGAAACCAAAAGTCCCTTGTGAGATATTTGAATCAATTGCTTTGAGACCAAATGGCAGAAATATGTGACACACAAACGATGGTCACAACCCTTTGTACGTGTTGTCTGTGTGAAAAAACGTTGGCAAAATTGTGTAATCCGTACGTTGTAGGCACATACACTGGCATTTGTAAAGTGCCTTTTAACCAGAATGATACAAAGCGCTGAGAAAGAGAAAGGGGAAAAGAAGAAGCAAGAGGACACAACCAACTAATTGGGGAAAAGGTGGCTATAGATGACATATAGACGTTTTGACTTATTTTATGTCATAGATTAAAGGTAAGGACACTTTACAAATTTTGGAGCATGCAGACATAACTAAGTGTAAGTGGGATTATGTTTACTTGTGGAGGAAGAAAAGTCTCATAATTCCTGCATATTTAGTGTTGATCAAAGTATAGGCAAAGCTCTTAAAAGGCAGTTATTTTTAATAATTCCAATGTAACATTGGTACAATACACCTTTGCCTGACCTAATAATGTAAATTAAAGAAATGTATGTTTGTATTTTACAGGCCTAGAAATTCGACGCGAATCCGCGAATTGATTCGCGCAAAGATTCGCGTCGAGACAGTAATCCGCGAATCCATTTGGATTTGCGTGAAAAACTATTCAACAAGCTTCCCATAACTTTAAATGCAAGTGCCACTTATCGTAGTAAACATTTCATTGATAAACATAGAGTCGATCTTTTGGTGAAACCCAACGTTTGTGTTTACCTAAAAACAGTACACGACCCTTCGGAGCTTGGTGGGTACCGGTACCGCTGTCAAAGTTTCGTGTCTGGACAGGCGATTGGTAGTTTACCAATTATTTACGTAAAATAAAACCAATCATATGCAGCGATAGATAGGCAATCGTTTCGGAAAGGTTTTTACCATGTTATCCGATATACCTCAAATCTGATATTTTTTCCCATCGACCATCGCATCATTTTCATGTATTTAGAGACCGTTCATGTTCAAAATGAATATAAAATACAAGCTAATCACAATCTTACAATAAACAAGAGCCACAGGCTCAGTAACCCATGCA
>JXSR01S011803.1:90308-103437 GCA_000969725.1 Ophiothrix spiculata
CCCCTTCCCTCTGGAGTACGACCAGTGGAAACCGCTCTCGAGATTGGTACTGCTCACAATGCAGGACTGTGGAAGAAGTGCTCTCATGTCCATAATGCATGTTCTAGTGTGCATTTTGTAGCGGACTGCAGGTGAAGCGATGAGATATTAAAATTATACCAGTAAAGTCCATCAGTGACTCCATCATACTTCGCACTTGTACCTTTGCAGGCAAATCCCTGTCGGTCATTCAGTTTCTTACCAGTCCTTGATCCAAGTCAGTTTACTGTTGATGGAGATATGCCAAGGATCAAGCCTGCTTGGGATTCTTTTCCTGGATATAGTCATGGTTTTACTTAATGGATCAAATTTCACATGCCACTAATTGTCTGCCCAGATTAACAAAGTTCTCCAAGTCTCTCCTTAGGCTAGATGTTATTGCCTTGGGTCATTTGTGGATTTATTTACAGAACAGAGTTGAGTCATCTGTGTACAGATAGAGTTGGTTTTCGCACTGATCACTCAAATCATCTATGAAAACTGAGAAAAGGAGAGGACCTAGGATAGAACCCTGTGAAACTGCTTAGTAGTCTTCCATGCACTCAGAAAGTATGGATAGAGGCCATTATGTCAATGTACAGGGCCATCAGACACACTTCATTCCGTTTGTCCAAGGAGTTGGAACGATAGCAGTTGTGCTGTGATGTGCTCTGAACCCAAACTGCATTTTTGAAAGGAGAACATTTCCCAGATTTTCCCAGATTGCTAGAGGGCAAATTAGATTTTTTGTATATTTTTATTTTTCCTTATTCTGTCCAAAAGGGTTTTATTATTATTATGATTATTATTTAAGAACTTTTAGTTTTTTATCTTATTTTTCATATTGTTGTCAAGGGCACATGAACTTGAAGTAGGTGATATTGTTTTCTGGGGCACAGTAACTCTAGGTTTTTTTTCTATCTTGAGGGTAATATATTGTCTGAGTCATAGAAACTCTAGTTTGTTGTGTTAACTTGAATGTCCAATGTCCAATATGCATATAACCATTCCACCGCTCTCCACAACCTGCAATTATGCCAATTAAGTCTAGACTTATCAATGGAAAAATGTTGTATGATTATGTTAATAGTATATGCAAAGGCCAACTCGCAATTCGCAGTATCAACTCGCAGATTTTAACTCGCAGTTGTAAATAACTCGCAACTCGCACTTTTTAACTCGCAAATTCCAACTCGCAGATTTCAACTCGCAACTCGCAATATTTAACTCGCAACTCGCAACTCGCAAAATCAACTCGCAACTCTCAACTCGCAACTCGCAATATTTAACTCGCAACTCGCAACTCACAGATTCAACTCGCAACTCTCAACTCGCAACTCGCACTCGCAACTCGCAACTCGCAACTCGCAGATTATCCAAACCCTTTTTCTCAAAACCCCTTTGGCCCGTATTCACAAAGGTTATTACAAAAAAAACTTTATTCATAGGAATAACTTTATTCCTGAAATTCGCATTCTTGGATTAGAGATAGCCCACAGTCCTGAACCAAGTTGAGTTTTACATAGACTGGAATAACTAATAAGTTATTCATGGATTAAGGCTATTTCTCTTTTATGAATATAGACCTTTAAGTTTTCATGCCCATATTATGTTTCATTGAAGAGATATGGTCAAAAAAGTGCTGAATTACTAGGATAATTTAACAAAGAAGCATTGATTTGGGTCCAGGGTATGCAAATGAAACTTTATCATTGCCTTATGTAGGTGACGACCCTTCATTCAAATATGGCAAAAGTGTATGTTAAATTTGTCACCAGACCAGTATACCCACCTTTAAAGAACAAACTAGCATTGTATTTCAATCTACTTTAGTAATTTACCTACTCTGTGCGCAGGCACATTAGAGCAACTTAAATATATTACAAATCAGAGTCCCCCGTAAAAGATGTTCCAATAAGAACATTCCCAAATTGGATGGCTGTTTGTTGAAGACAAAGAGTTCAATTTCAGCATTAGGACATATGAATAAGTTCTCTTATAATACTAATTCTCAAAACCTTCATGACAGTTTCAGTCATGTAACTTTAGTTCAGAAGTATAACACAAGAAGTAGCACACTCAATTTCAGGGTCCCCAGAGTAAAAGGAATTGCTTCATCCATGCTTTTCAATTATATAATACATGACTGGAATTCATTTCTACAGGAAATAAAAAGAATTAAACATCTTGGCCAATTTAAAAGTGGCATCAAGTTCCACTTGGCAAATCAGGCTCTCATTGAATGATACTTTTTAAATGTTCTCTATAATGTGCAATCCATTTGTATCTTATTTAAATTTATACAAGTTTTGCAATTTTAAAAGCACCTTTTATATTAGCACCAATTCTGCGATAATATGCTACTTATCTATTTCAAGAGGATTTCAGATTTGTTAAACCTAACTCCCAAATGCCTAAAAACTGTGTAAGTCCGAATACGTCTTACAAATATTTCCCATTTCCCCATCAATTCGAACCCACTAACTCTGGAATCCCGACCCAATGTCCAGCAAGCCACCAGCAAGTATGGCCTGCCTGTGCAGATCTTTCTTGCCCATTTGTATGACGTTCATGACGTATTCAGACTTAAACTTTAATATGTATTGAATTTACTTTTACTTGATGTGAATTAATTGCATGTCAAAAATTTGCATTATAAAACCCCTAAGCCAAAGAAAAAATAAGTCTGTCTCAGCTTTCCGCGCGCATAGCTTTTAAAAATCCAAATTAAGCGCATTTCTTTTTTTTTTTATTTAAGGTTTTTGAGAGATTTTCAGTTTTTTACATCTTTTTTTCCTACTACTGGAAAAAAGTTAAATAAACTTCGCGGCCGCGAAAAATAAATAGTGGCCGAAAATTGCAATTTAAAAAAAATTAGGGGTTTTTCCACATTCGCGTAGCCCTTTTTTACTAAAAAAAAACAAAACAAAAAAACGCATAGCGCTTAGGGTTTTGACCTTAAGTAAGCTGAGACAGAGTTCTTTTTTTTTTGGCCTTATCATCTGGCATTCAATTTACAAAATGAAAATGAAAGAAAACAACACTCCTCTGATGTCAACAGCAAGATTCAAACACTCTACTGCATGCAGCAATATATGAACCTTAAATTAAGAATAAAACACCACTCTCATCCCAAGTACTTTGACAGTCTTAAAGAGAGCACACAAACTATAGCTGAAGTACACTGTACTAGATGAATATATAGGGCATTGACGTAAATGTGCTAAATACAATCATTTCCATCTTTACGCACTTCATTCAATTACCGAAGCCAATTATATTCTGACAGAAGTTTATTAGAATTATTCCGCCTGAATTGGCAGTCAAGTCGGAGGAGTAATTGGCTGTTTAACAAGTTCTCTTTACATGTAAACATATTAGCCTATGATGCACACAGAATTGCATTTCCACTATTACAAATCTCATTATGATTTTTTTGTAATGCGCCCATAGCGCGCGCAAAAAAATACGTCAAATAGGTTAATTTCAGCTAAAAATTATATAAAAAATCTTGAAATTTGCACAAAAATTGCCAATTTTTACTAAAAATTGACAAAACAACTGAAATTTTGCGCGAAACGCGCAATTTATTTCGATTTTTATCGCTTTTATTATCAAAACAAAGGGAAAATTTCAATTTCCTTTCCTTTTCTTTCTTTCTTTATTTTTTGAGGGGGTCCGTCCCCCTCTCGTAAAATTTAGGGGGGGACGTGTCCCCCCATCCCCCGGGTCCGCCGCCTATGTACCCAAATTGAGAGAGTGAACCAGGGTTACTTGAAGCAGATATTTATTTATTCTTTTTCCAAAATGTCATACTTTATATTTGTATAAAACTTTCCTCTACAAGCAAAGTGCTCACATGATCCTTATTTCATGTCATACTTGTCGCAAAATTTTCTTTGACAAATTTCAAACGGCATGTTTGAAAAAAGCAGAATTTCTTGACAATGATTGGGCGAGATTGTGCTCTTCAATATATCTGGCAATCAATTTACTTGTTGCCAAATACTCTTAATAGTATAGGTTTGAATTAGTACCCTTAAACCATTTCAGTTATTGGGACTTTGCGATAAGAAACAATCAAGAGAAAACGCTTTTGAAAATTGCTCAATATTTTATCTTCCTACTTACCACAATAACACTGACAAGTCTTTGGTTGTCTTTGTCTACAACAGGACTGCATAGTACTGAAATGAACAGAAAAGAAAGGAAAAAGATAAGATTCTACATATCTTAAAGGCATACTGAGGCTGAAAATAAGGATTAAGAAGAGCATCCATTTAAAAGTGTGTATTCCAATCATTTTCAACTCCAACTTTCTAAAATGAAATTGGTGATTTAAATACAATAAGAATGCTCATATTTTTCTTCTGTAGCATTAGTTAAGCTTAATGTATGTGAATCATACATCACAATTGCTATATGTAATTAATGACCATTCATTCCAATATGAGAGGTGCTCTGGCAAAATGAGAGGAAAGTCGCAAATTTCAAAATTGAGTTTAAGACCTATTTTAATGCTTTATAATCTCACTTTTGAATGATATATTACACTTTCTTACTCCATTCTTCATTTATAAATCAAAATCCAAAGCAGTCCATTGAATATATGGTAATACAAATTAGCTGCAAATCGATTTCAAAAATACTGATTACTACAGTGCATAATAGCAACATGTAATCAATTAACGGTAAATAATTGCATTTCCCGGCAAAGTTGACCTTCAAAACTGTAGATATGGGTAAACACTTATGCATGAAGGCATTAATTGTCAAAAAACCGAAATTTGACTTTTTCACCCTACATTTACTTTAGATGCCATTTATTCAAAATGTAGATTTGTGACTTTCCTCTCATTTTGCCAGAGCAGCCCACATATGAAAAGTGCATGTTAAATAATTGTCACCATATTGAAATACACACGTTTAAAGTGGCTCATATGCATCAATTTTAATGTACAATAGTACAAAATTGTCAATATAAGAACTATTGACAACCTTTATTTAATAAATTTACATGTTGTTAGCATAAAAAGTGTGTCAGTTTCTTGTCAATAGTATCTGAATTGACATAATTGTATCAATAAAACTTTTGAAGGACCACACACTTAACAATTCCAATCACGCTATTATTTGCACATTTTGTAAATTAGAGAATAAAAGATGCGATTTATTGTTTTGCCTGTCATCTATTGTCTCATAATGGATGGGCGTACATTATTTTGAGTAATGGGTGCCCCCGCAGGGGGTGCCCATTACGAAAAAATAATGTACGCCCATTCATTATGAGACGATAGATGACAGGCAAAACAATAAATCGCCATCTTTTATTCTCATTCTAAGTCACAAATTTGAGTCATTTATAAACCAAAAACGATGAAAATTATTGCCAAACACTATAAATATTATCATTGGAAAAACGTACACCCCTATTCAAACATGAAATATTCCAAACCCAGTAAAGCTGTTCGCGCCGGAGGTGTGCGTGTACCTGCATCGCGCCGTGATTTTGAACGCGCAGCTCCACTGCGTTTCATGCTGAACGCACCGTCAACTATCGTCTCATAATGGATGGCCAAAATTCCTTATTAGGAAGTAAAATCGCACTCAGTGACTAAGAATAGATGTTACATTTTAATTACCACGTGAATCAAAAAAATTGTGCATGGATTAAAGATGACCTTGACCTTGATTTAATCACCAAATCATAAATTTTATTGTTGTTTTAGTAAAGCAGATTTAATATACTTTCAATTGCAGAAAAAATAAATAAGATATGACCAATTTTGTAGGTACATCTCTTTTTCTTCCATTCCAATGGGATTTACACAGTTATAGCAAGATATTACATTATCACAATTATGGGTTATAGCATTATGATGAAAGGTAAGAAGTGAGGGTTTGTCGCCATTATATATGTAACTTTAGTTAATGGCGGAACTGGCATTATAAATAAAACAATATGTACACAACATAGGCTAATTAAAACATTCCATAAATAAGTATCCTGTTAAACGCATGATTAAATATTGTACAAATGTGTATCTATAAGACATAATTTTTGGTCAAAATGGCCAAATGAAACCATGATCCGTAGATAAAATAATCAGGAAAATCAAACACTGAGTTGACAAAGACATGAAATTGTACATTATTATAGGCATTGATAAGCACAAGTTTAATGTGTATAAATCCCATTGGAATGAAGAAAAAACGAGGTGAACTTATAAAATTGGTCATATCTAGCTTATTTTTCAGCTGATTTCTTCCATTTTTTCAGCATTTGAAAGAAAATTAAATTTGCTTTACTAAAACAACAACAATATTATGATTTGGTGTTTAAATCAAGGTCACGATCATCTTTAATCCATGTACATTTTTTTTTTATTCACGTAGTATGTGATAATTATACATATAATGTTAAAAGTCTATATGCCTGGTGTTTCAATCACTGGATGTAGCTGTGGTCATCTAATCCTTCCGAGGACCTCAATGCCTCAAGCCATCTTGTATAATAACCTGTTTCTGAGAAATATGGCTGAGCCATATGTGTGAAATTGTTGCAATTAGTACGGTCAAACAGATGCTTAAAAACAGTTTCCTTTCATTTTTGCTGGAGTCATAAAATGTAACTCTTGTTCCATACAAAAATTGCACAATACCTCTAATTTCATTGAAACTTCAAGGTTCTTCTGAAACCATACTTCAATCTTCATTTGCTTATGAAATGGTAGTTAATCTTTTGTTTTTAATACAACAGCAAATATAAAACAGACCTGAAGTTTACAAAAATGACATTGAAAGCTTGTACAAGCACAGCTGAATAAGATAATCTTACTGCCTTGTCTTGCAGATAAATGTATTTGAAGACAAAAAAGTTTTTTGGGAATATAATGCACAAGTAGTTTGTCTGATTGTATGTACATTTTAAAGAAACACATAATTGCCATAATCCTCTCTGATATATAAAAGCAAGTGGTACAAAGGAAAGCAGTTTAGACATTACAAAGAAGCATTCAACATCATGTAGAGGTGGTCAACACGCCAACAGTAAATATTGAATTTCCAAGGGTGATTTTAAGGAGCAAAACAAAATTTGCAAAAAAAACATTTAATGTGAAACACCTTGATTTTCCTTGATATGTTTTGCAGAGCCGGTGTTCTACCTTAAAACAATAAAAAACCAAACATCAATTATTCAGGATATTTTGATAATTTGGGGTCAAAAACAACAGAAAGTCAACTAATACATGAAAAGAAAATTACACTCTGAACAAAATGCTGAAAGAAAAACTGAAAAAAAGCAAACAGGTTTTGAAATAGGGCCATTTTTCAGTCCTTAGCAATGTCATCTGCGCATGCCCAAAAGGACCGTTCCATTATGTTCAATAGGGATTAAAAATATGCCCTTGTTCATCATGGTGAACTTAAAGTAAATGCATTTAACAAATAAATACTAAGTATATTACTTTGTTTATAGTCCACACTTATCAATTCAATTATCGTCTGACCCTAGGGATCTAATCCTTTTTATGATACAAACACAATTCAAAACCCATAATTCAGTCAATTACCCCCATCAGACTGTACCATGTTTACGAAAAATGTTTATATGTATATTCCTATGCTGAAATCTTGTTAATTTCGACAAAATATGATCATAACTTTTGTCCCATTTCTAGAAGCGACTGACATAGAAAGTTTCATTGTAAACTTTATGTTTTTCCTCAAACACTGAAGAGACATTACAGATGTGAATGAAAGCATGATTTGAGCCATAAATATTGATAAATTCAATTGAACCTTTGAAAGTCATATAGCGTATCGCCGGTGTTTGATTGCTGTATAATCTTCCCCAGGCATAACTGCTATCGAGCCGCTATCATGGCTATTGCGTCTTGCGGAAAGGTACAAAACATTAGGCTTTCTAGAGCATGTTTTATCTATATGATTTGTAGTTGACTTTTTTAGATTCCTCTTCAAAATACGGTCATTTTGATATGCAAATGATCTAAATTTGATATTATTTCCTTTTTTTAGACAGAAAAAAAATTATTTTCCAATTTTTTAAAGGTATTTCTATGATTTTTTTACACATTGAAAATCTTTATTAAATCTTCTTTAAAATAGCATCCGATTTAATGACATTGTATATGCTATACTCTAATAAACTTTGAAAATAAATAGAGTTCTGGCCGAAAAAAAATTCCATGCATTTGAATAGGGAGTACATGATTTCGTGCGAAAGCAATCGTATCGTTACACTTCAATATTCAGCTCGCGCAAAAAATGAAGCCTGGTTTTTCATATAATAATCAGCTGATTGATGCAGGTATTAACCACACTGCAGGTACCTACTTTCAATGAAAGCGTAACACATCCCGAAATATATCATAAGTTCCCTGTGTGTAAGGCTGATTGACAAAAGCGTCCCCGCTCCTTTCATATTGGTCAAGATTTGACGCTGCGCGATTTTCAATTATAATTTAATAATACTTCCGTTTTCGGATAATAATTTAATTTGCTGGCTTTCATATTTTTACTATATAGTTTGAAAATATTGAAAAATATATATATTTATTTGACTTAAGTCGAAAATACACTGGACTGAAAAAGGTATTCAGCTATAGTGTGGGAATACATTGACCACCTCTACATCATGTCAGTAGATGAAGCACTTAAAATACATTTTCCCACAATTTGTGCGTATGCAAATGATAGTGCTTTTACTAGCTCCATAGTTGTTATTCCCAGTCAAAGTACCCATAATTGCTGAAGTATGTAAATGCTATATTAAAGTCCCAGGCACGTCTCCTTGTTTCCTTTAAGCAAGAAACTTTACTTTACTTAGCCGTCGGTCCCATCTGAAGTGTTCCTGACACACTGTCGGATGTAAAAGAACGTCACGGGCCAAGCTACGGCTGTTCGAAATAAGAGCAGGGGAATCTTCCCCGGTACTGTGACCGTATGTCAAAATATGTCATCAACTCTAGGACCAGAGTACTGCTGTATATACAGTGAATAGTCACTTCTAGCAGTTAAATAAATTGAAGACTTGAAGTTCCAACCAAACTTGTCCCCCTATTCTATAACTATTTTCTAAATGAACACCTATATCAAGAATCCTTCACCAGATAATTTTGTCCCCAAACTGTCACAAATTACCAACACAAATGAATTATTCCAAATTGATTAATACAAAAATGCATTCCCTTGGTTAAAAGATGATAAGCTTGTCAATTGTGCTCTATGCATAATTTCACCAAATTAAAAATAGTTCAACTACTGCATAATCAGGGGTAGAAATTTGTTTCGGTTTGCGAGAATCAAAATTGATTCCAACGGTTACAATCACTGTATATTTTAATGGAGAAATATCTGGATGCTATGAGAATCAATTTTCGGATTCTCACTGAATTTCTAGCCATGATAAGTAATGATTCAGTTTCACTTCAACGAAAGCATTTTTTTTTATTTTGCTCCAAACAGAGAATCAAACTGAAATGTTGGCATTAGTCTTCACTCCATAGAAAAGGAAAACACCATCAAATCAAATCACAAATTCGAATTACTGTAAAACAAGAAATATTTGCTAGCGAAATTAAACTAATACCCCAAAATTAATTTGCCACTAATATTAATAATGTACAATGATTTCAATGGCATGCTGATGCAATTAGTGAAATTAAAATAAACCCCAGATTCTGAAATTCGCAAAATTTTCTTTCCGCAAATACATCTTGTTTTACAGTATGACAATGAATGCTGAACAATCTAGTCAAAAGACAAGAACTATTAACATGACAGGATACGATATAATCAACCATCAATAAAGTACAGTTAAAGGCCCTGCAGGGAAACCAGAAACCCCGAATTTTCCCAGACCGGACCAAAGCCGGGTCGGGAATTATTTTTGAGCTATTTTCGGGTTCGGTACGGTCCTGGAAAAATATTACCGGTGTCGACCCGGTCGGGGAAATGTTACTCGGGGTCGGGGAACATTTACATTCGGTCCGGGAAACGCAAAAGTTGTTCGGGGTAAAAATAAAATGGGGAAACAATTAATCGCTGTGTCTATATTGTCATAATCCTTGTTAAACACCATTCTAATAACTTGAAATTTGGGGTAACTCGGGGTCGGGGAAAAATATCCATCTTGACTGGGAAATCATGAAAAACTGCTGGTCCGGGTCGGTCCGGTCTAGAAAAAATCCTTTCGGGTCGGGGTCGGTCGGGGCAAGCTAAATTTTGATTGGGTCGGGCGGGTCGGGAAAAAAATTGTCGGGGAACGACATGGTCGGGGTGAGAAAAAACCTGCCCCGCAGGGCGTTAGTACAGCTATCCTCTACCTACAGAAGCACACACTACACACACAACATTTATTCCTCCACCAAAAAGTTGTTAGCTAACTTATTGTTCAACGACTTTTGTAGGCAAATAGATGACAACATCTTATGAATATGGAGACCTAACTCTTAAAAATTGTAACACATTTTGAAATATTACTTTTTCATAAATTTAAATTATTGTCACTTTGAGATGGAAGAAACTGTTTGCTACTTCATTGTTTTTGTCATTCATAGTCTAAATTTCAGAATATGTAAATTTGCATGTACCATAGAACCCAAATATATTGTATGTCCTGTTTTGCTTCAAAAAATAAATTTTTAGTTTCATGGTAAGGGCAATTTACCATGAAACTAAACAGATTTAATTCTCTGAAAGATGCTTAAAATGTAAGTTGCATTGTCGTAAATCGGAAGTGATATTAATTTGTAACAAAATGTCAGCAATGTTGTTTCCATGAAGCAAAACAGGAACTGGAAAAACGGGCCATATTAAGATCTAGGTATATAATAACAATTGGAAAAATATTACATAATATCTGCACATCAGTTTGCTTCTTTGGAAATTTGAAGATTTTGAGGAAACTTTTGAAATTAGAAAATAAACTGGCACAGTTATAGTAATACTGGATAAGTGGCAGTCAACAGGAACACAAAGTAGCTAAATATCGTAATACTTTGAAAGAGAAACTGTTGTATGATAAATAATAAATATTGTTAGTTTGTTTTTTAATATTTCTTAAAGCAAATCCTTGAAGAAAAAAACTTCTTTAGTTTCTCCAATCTCAACATTTTCTATTCACAAATTATATGTCTCTTATGAGTCTCAAAAACTGATCTTCTTTATAAACCAACACCAAGACCATCACCACTCCCCACACCAATACCACCACAACCAAACTATATATCTATTTATCTATCTATTTACCATGTTTCTGTTCAATTAATTTTTCTCTTTCTGCTGGGGTTACCTCATCGGAAGAATCTGATGGAGAAAAACAAATCATGGTGGATGAAAATTACTTAAAAAACATTAACTTTATATCAAACTTATCATTTAATTGTAAAAAATTATAAGAAAATTGCATTATTTTGAAGAGTGTATATGTGTATACTCTTTAAATCTTGAAGTATGCAACAAGCAGTCGATTAACGCTCATAAACCGATATGACCATACGCAGATATAAATTAGTTCATATTAGTCGAATCATAACAATGTAGCCAATCTTGCTGAATATTCAAGTGAATTTTGTTCATGTTTTTCCATGTGGTAGCAACAAAATTAGCCAAAAATAATACCAAAATCATGAAGGGTTCTTGTACTAAATATATGAATATTCATTGATTTGGCCTTAATCAATCCTAATCAATCACTATTAGTCTATAACATAGCACAAAACCAGCATTTCACAATGTTGTATAATACAAAGGATATGCTATGGAACAAAGTCTGATTGCTTGCTGCAAACTTCAAGGCTTAAAGAGTTTGTGTACCAAAAGGAGATTTGAAGGGATAGATTATTTAGACGCAATGAATAATGTCAATGTGCTCAACAATGAAACATGGTAATAATATATTTGAAACAAGGAAAAGAAAAATGCTATGAAAGCAAGATCAATATGTTGGGCCATGTAATTTTAGTTTTACAAATATTCTGTATCATTGGTAGGGTCTCAATTTTGCACAAATGTACAATGTCCTCCCTCTGGAATAAATTCAACAATTCAGGAAGCTCATAATTTTTGAAGCAACAGTTTTTTCTTTATCTTCAAATATAAGAGATGTTGAACAGTAGTACACATAAGGCAATGAAAACAGCTCTTTTGTACATTTAGAATGCCGAGTCCAGATTTTTGTCACTGGTTATGCTATATTTGTCATCAAGAATAAATCATTGTCAAGCACTGAAAAGCTATCCATATATTGACAGTAAAAACATTGCTACAAGGTGGCATATCAAGGTGGACAAGAGCTGGATTGTTGGCCACAACTCATGATTACTCTACTGCTTCATTTCAGTCTAATCAAAATATGTGTAACACTCAACACTTGGCTTTATAGCTGTTGTAATTTTCCCTACATGCACCTAATGCACAAATCTTAGTAGAATGAATGAGCGTTGGCCTGGGAGATTCACTGCCAATGTTTTATGGTCACATTTTGTTAAAGTAGTTCAGCTTTACTGTAAAATGCAAACAACAGCAAGTGATGCAGAAGACTTAAGCGCCAGAGGCTGGTTTACTTGGAAGCGCTCAAACTTTGCTTCCAAACTCATAAAAAAGTCCTGTACATGTTCACAAAAAACAACCATCATAACATGTCTAATTAAGACAAGGCAATCTGATCAAAAAATAATCAAAAATTGTAGGAATCCAATTCAAGATATGTCAATTTGAATACTTATCAGTTTTTCCCTTTAGATACTACAATGTAGTTTTAAAAAAAAATGATACTTTCGAGTCTGAACATAATATAGAAAATGATTTCTGAAACTTATCATATTAACCACTAAAATATAATGCAGCATGGTGGTACTTAAATGGGAATTAGTATGTTTCATAATATCAGGGCCCTGTCTCTCTCGCGTTTCTGCTGATGCAATTTTTTTACCATATTTGGTAGTCATTAAGGTGTCATAGGCGGGGTCTATGTCAATCAAATGTGCAACCATGCGCAGAACATTGCGCATGGGAATTCCCGTGCCCGTGTGTGTGACTTAAAATCTTTAAGCTTTATCAGCGCAGGTCAGCCGATTTCAAATGG
>JXSR01S011803.1:113275-124241 GCA_000969725.1 Ophiothrix spiculata
TGATGTATACAAATACCATACATTAGATATGCTACAAGGAGCAACATGTACGAGCCGACAACTGGACCCTTTTGCCGCGGCGGTACACATATAGGATATCAGATGTGTTATTTGCATCAGTGCTGTGAAATTCCAGCATGAATTATTCAGTGGTCTTGGCATCAGTAACACGGCTGTCTCTATTTGACACACAATCACAGTCTATTCTGGGAACAGCAAACATGCCTGAAACCTTTTTGTATTTTATCTTCAAACCTCTTCAACTCTACAGTACCTACAGATATACCTCAGTTTGCCTTTTACCTCTGAAATCAATGCAAACACCAACAATAGACGTATAAATGAAAACTACTATTCAAAAGACAAGATTCCTTACATTATCAGGGTAAGTTAAGATAGATTCCACACAAGAATTACACCTAATCTGCAATGTTTTTGTATATCAACAGATGTTGAGCAATCTCTTTACTGAAATTGAGTCTCTACTGGTGATTAGCCTACTTCTTCCTTTCACAATCAAATTAGGTTGCTGGTGACGCAAACCCGTTCCTTAAAGTGTCTGTATTTTCTCCACTAAATTTAATCAATGTTTATTGACATTAAGGGCAAAGGCAAAGTGTAATGAATTCTGGTGCCAGTGGCAAAGAGGGCAAATTTTGTTATTACGGCCTATCAACAATGTCAATAATGTAAAGTAGTCGTAATATAATGCTACACTCAAGGCAGTTCTCTTCTACATGTGATTTTGTTTTTGTAATCAAAAAGATTTCTTGGAATTGAAAAAGTAGAGTATGGTACTTCTGAGCTTTTGTCAGTGCTACTGTGGGATGTTTTCCCTCACAAGTCTATTTGGATTCCACAATCAGCACAACTACATCACTCTTCTTACTGGTAATTATTTCAAATTCTGAGGCTTATTACAACACAAACTATTCCCTAATCACAGCATTTACCTAGAGATGGATAATAATTAATAAATTTTCAGGTTGAATCTGAGAAATTCCATATAGTAAAGGCATGCTCCTATGATTACGAGAACTTGGTAAATAATAACTGGTGCTCTATTTCAATGTGTCTTATAGAGGTTTTAAAGTAATAACCTGTTTACACTTAAACTGATAATAATGGAGCTCTAAAATCTAATGCCATGTCAAAAGATGGTTGATTCTTCATTAAATATTTTCTTGATTAACAACACATATCCTATTTAACCATTACAGGGAAATTGCAAAAGGATTCTACTGAAACTACTGTTGAGCAATCTCTTCACTTTATGTCCATATTGATGATTAGCCCACTTATTTAATACTGTCAAAATGAGTGTGATGCAAAACATATTTAACATATCCATTTTTTCGACTCATTCCACATCCAGTTTTTCATCACTCTCTTACTTCTTGTTATACAAAATGACTTTAGCAATCAGTACATGCTCTCTTAGAAGTGTAAAAAGCAAAACATTCTCCTGTATATGTGATATTGACTCCACCAGGATTAACACAGGGCATGTGTGTTGAGGAGTATACCTAAGAGCCTCAATGCCACTGGCTGTCACCAACCATTTGGTTAGAGTAGCTCATCTTTGCAGTCTTGTAATAGGGAGTAAAAGGGAGTGACACAGGAGCCTCATGCCCGGAGGCTGTTCTCTTTAGTGAACTCAATAACTCGCAATATCTTTCAAGGATGCACAATAAAAAAAAAATGGGAGTGGGATTTCAACTGTGCAAGATTAGCTCTCTTCTGTTCTATCGTTGAAAGTACAACATGAGATTTTAGAATGATCAATTATATAAAAGTTGAGATGAATGATCATGACTTGCATAGATCTATGTCATTAACAAATATGAGGTAGTGAAAAGCTCCCCTGGTATAGCTAGATCTTACATGTGTGTTTCATGTATTTACGCGTTGTAGTCAGTGTTCCCTTTAAGGTCGTATGGTGCAAGAGTTCAATTGAAAAATTGCCACAACATGTTTAGTTTACGAAAGTTAATTCATGTTAGCTTCTATGGGTCACTCTCAGGTACATTTTTGACTGTAACATTAAATTGGTTGAAGTTATATGTATCAAGTTACGCAATTGCTATATGTATGTGAAAAATATTTACAAGTGTTTGTTGACTATCAGTAATACCACTAGCCTGCCTACCTGTTTCATATCAACACCTGAAAAAAGCTGTGTAACACAAGCACCTAATGCCTGTAGCTCTTCTCTTTAGAGCTCCATACTATTTTGACTAAACAAAATACAGCAAGGTATCTACTACAAGACAAGCAGAATGTACTGTTTTGACTCCAAACAAACTCCAACAAGATCACATTTTAACACATATAGGATATCAGATGTGTTATTTGCATCAGTGCTGTGAAATTCAAGCATGAATTATTCAGTGCTCTTGGCATCAGCAACATGGCTGCTTCCTTTTGACACACAATCACAGTCTATTCTGGGAACAGCAAACATGCCTCAAACCTTTTGAATTTTATCTTCAAACCTCTTCAACTCTACAGCACCTACAGATATACCTCAGTTTGCCTTTTACCTTCAAAATCAATGCAAACACAAACAATAGACATATAATTGAAAACTTCTATTCATAAGACAAGATTCCTTACATTACCAGGGCAAGTTAAGATGGATTCCACACAGCAATTATACCTTATCTACAATGTTTTTGTATATCAACAGATGTTAAGCAATCTCTTTACTAAAATTGAGTCTCTACTGGTGATTAGCCTACTTCTTCCTTTAACAAATCAAATTAAGTTGCTGGTGACGCAAAATCGCTCCTTTAAGTGTCTGTATTTTCTTCACTAAATTTAATCAATGTTTATTGACATTAAGGGCAAAGGCGAAGTGTAATGAATTCTGGTGCCAGTGGCAAAACAGGCAAAGTTTGATTATTACAGCCTTTCAACCATGTCAATAATGTTAAGTAGTCGTAATATAATGCTAAACTCAAGGCAGTTCTCTTCTACATGTGATTTTGTTTTTGTAATCAAAAAGATTTCTTGAAATCAAAAAAGATAATTTTCCCTCATAAGTCTATTAGGATTCCACAATCAACACAACTAAATCGCTCTTCTTACTGGTAATTATTTCAAATTCTGATGCTTATTACAGCATAAACTATCCCCCAATGACAGCATTTAATTTGAGATGGATGCAAATAAATACATTTTCAGGTTGAATCTGACAAATCTCATCTAGTAAAGACATGCTGCTATGATTACAAGAACTTGGCAAATAAAAGCTCTATTTCAATGTGTCTTATAGAGGTTTTAAAGAAACAACCTGTTAACACTTAAACTGATAATACTAAATAGAGCTCTAAAATCTACTGCCATGTCAAAAGATGGTTGCTTAAATATTTTCTTGATTAACAACATATTTCCTATTAACATTACAGGGAAATTACAGGAGGATTCTACTGAAACTACTGTTGAGCAATATCTTCACTTTAGGTCCCTACTAATGATTAGCCCACTTCTTCTCACAAATACAGTCAAACTGAGTGTGATGCAAAACATATCTAACATATCAATTTTTCTACTTATTCCACATCCAATTTGTCATCTCTCTCACTTTATGCTGTATATAATGACTTCAGCAATCAGTACATGCTCTCTTTGAAGTGTAAAAAGCAAAGCATTCTACTGTACACGTGATATCGACTCCATCAGGATTAACACAGAGCACATATATTGAGGAGTACCTAAGAGCCTCAATGCCGCTGGCTGTCACCAACCATTTGGTTAGAGTAGCTCATCTTTGCAGTCTTGTAATAGGGAGTAAAAGGGAGTGACACAGGAGCCTCATACCCGTAGGCTGTTCTCTTTAGTGAACTCAATAGCGTGTACTATCTTTCAAGGATGTACAATAAAACAACATGAGATTGGGATTTCAACTGTGCAAGACGAGCTCTCTTCTGTTCTATCGTTGAAAGTACAACATGAGATTTTAGAATGTTCAGTTATATAAAGGATGAGATGAATGATCGTGACTTACATAGATCTATGTCATTAGCAAACAAGAAATAGCAAAATGCTCCCCCTGGTATAGCTAGATCTTACATGTGTGTTTTATGTAGTTGAGATATTTACGCATTGTAGTCAGTGTTCCCGCTAAGGCCATATGGTACTGGAATTCGTTTGCAAAATTCCTACAACATGCTTAGTTTACCAAAGTAAATATCATGCAAGTTTCTCTAGGTCACTCTCAGGTACACTTTTGCCTATTACATTAGTTTGGCTCATGGTATAGGTATCAAACTACACAAAAGCTAGATGAATGTGATAACCCTTCATTACAATATGAAATATATGATAATTTGTCACCATATCGGCATACCTACCTTAAATAAATAAAATCAACCATTATAGTCATTCATAAAATCATTTTTAATGGACATTTCATACTAAAAACAAGTGTTTGTTGACTTTCAGTATACCACTAGCTTGCCTATCTGTTTCATATCAACACCAGAAAAAAGCTGTGTAATACAAGCACCTAATGCCTTGAGCTGTTCCCTTTAGAGCTCCATACTATTTTGACTAACCCAAATACAGTAAGTTATCTACTACAAAACAAGTGGAATGTACTGTTTTGACTCCAAACAAACTCCAACAACATCACATTTTAACACATATAGGATATTAGATGTGTTATTTACGTTAGTGCTGTGAAATTCCAGCATGAATTATTCAGTGCTCTAAGCATTAGCAACATGACTGCTTCTTTTCGACACACAATCACAGTCTATTCTGGGAACAGCAAACATGCCCTGAAACCTTTTGAATTTTATCTTCAAAACCTCTTCAACTCTACAGCACCTACAGATATACCTTAGTTTGCCTTTTACCTCTGAAATCAATGCAAACACCAACAATAGACGTATAATTGGAAACTACTATTCATAAGACAGATTCCTTACATTATCAGGGCAAGTTAAGATGGATTCCACACAGCAATTATACCTTATCTACATTGTTTTTGTATATCAACAGATGTTGAGCAATCTCTTTACTAAAATTGAGTCTCTACTGGTGATTAGCCTACTTCTTCCTTTCACAATCAAATTAGGTTGCTGGTGACGCAAATTCGTTCCTTTAAGTGTCTGTATTTTCTCCACTAAATTAAATCAATGTTTATTGACATTAAGGGCAAAGGCAAAGTGTAATGAATTCTGGTGCCAGTGGCAAAGAGGGCAAATTTTGATTATTACGGCCTAATGTGTATAATGCTACACTCAAGGTGGTTCTCTTCTACATGTGATTTTGTTTTGGTAATCAAAAAGATTTTTTGAAATTTAAAAAAGTATGGTACTTGGGTTTTTGTCTTGGATACTGAGCAATGTTTTCCTCATTAAAGCAATACTATAAAGTGTTAAAAATGCAGCGCCCCCTGTCACCGAAGACCTTTGATTTTTTTAGCTTATTGGGGGTTTTTTTGGGTAGATATTAATACCCTCCAAATGATTTGGCTTTAATATGCTTACTTTTTCTGTTATGGTCATTTGTTGAATTAAATTCGGGATACCGAAATTAATTCCACATGTACTATAGGAAAGCATGCATGTACTTTTTATCAATTTTTTGACAAAATACACTTGAAAATACTTTTTGATAGCCACATTCCTTCATTTTATGTTGTTTTTACTGTAAACCATTTTTGATCAAAATCTTATAGTATTGCTTTAAGTCTGTTTTAAATAATCTGCACACCCATATCCCTCTGCTCAGTGCTAATTATTTAGAATTCCAATGCTTATAACACCACTAACTATTCCCTGATCATATGATTTACTATAGATGCTAATAAATTAGTTTGTAGATGAAATCTGACAAATCTCATTTAGTAAAGGCATGCTGATATGATTACTGGAAATGGGAACACATTGATGGAACTAGAGTACAAAACAATTGGAGCAACGAAATAAAAATAAAAAAACTGTAGGGCTCCAACAAAAACCAATGCCAATATTAGCACATTAGTAATCTATGAGATTTTTGAGAATTATTTGTTATCTCAAAAACGGCCTGTTTCTTTAATATTTTTCTGATTACTACCTCTCATTACCATTCCTTAACAAACTGCCAAGTTGCTGGTGACACAAACCATTTCTTTGAAGTGTCTGTATTTTCTCCGCTAAATTTAATCAATGTTTATTGACATTAAGGGCAAAGGGGAAGTGTAATGAATTCTGGTGCCAATGGCAAAGCAGGCAAATTTTGATTATTACGGCCTATCCACAATGTCAATACCGTGTATAGTCAATATGCAATACCAAACCCCGGGCTATTCTCTTTTTCAAGAATTTCTTGATCAAAACAATCTCTTCAAATAATCAAAGCAGAAAGTTTTTTCAACAGTACTATGATATTACAATTATTCACTCATTTCAGAATATTTCAAATGCTTATTTAATAATTATTGAATGGTGCTGCTCTTTATATATGTGATCTAGTGGAACAACGCAGGACTTCAAATTAATAGGTTGAGTTTGATCCCCGCTACAGCCAACAGGTTATAGTCTAAAATAGTCTAGTGGATAAACAAACTTTTTAGTCTATCAATTTAGATAAGGACTTAGTCAGACTAGACCTATTTATGAAATTTTGCATTGCAACCAAAATTAATTCCTTTTGCAATAATGTAAATTATAGTTGATGGGTTTAATTCGTGAACGCATTCTCATGAGTCTTGTGCGTAGACGTTAACAAAACAACCTTGAAAATGTACGCTCGCGTGAAAGACAACTGCGTATAAGCCATAGACACGCGTTCACGAGTTAAATCCAATAACTAAAGTGACAATTCATATTTTTGAGGATCTTAAATAAGATAAAGGAAAATTAGGAATAATAATAATATTCCTAACATGAAAGAATAGATAGTTTTCCCTTAAAGCAGGTGTAACTTTACTTTAACCCAGGTCTAATAATTCTAATTTCAAAATCAGATCACAAGAATATAATACTAATAATACTAAAAAATGTATATGGTATACACCAGGCCTGTTCATGTTTGTCGTATGTTATCTCATTATAAGACAAAGGATTTAGTTTACAAATTGTAATTGCAGGCCTGTGTAATTGACAAAAGAAATATTGAATTAATCTGAACAAAAGACACCTGTAAATAAAAATATTGGATACGTAATTGTCTTCGACAAAAGCAAAAATCCCTTGCTGTTTTAGTTGTGCTTTTTCTCATACAAACACAAAAAGATTGTTACGGATTGCAATTTCTCAAGTGGGGATTATCTATACTTATTGACTCCATTGAATAGAAGTAATGGGTGAACAAAATATTTTACAACAGATTACAAAATGCATTGTTTCGCACGGACAGAACATTTGAACTCAAGCAATGACAGCACTTGCAGCATTTTTTGACAGTCTATTAAAACCAGAATTGCATTCAATGCATTTGAATATGGTGTATTGTGTATATTTCTACATTTCGACTGCGCATAAAAAATAGAATCTTAATAATTCTGCATATTTGTCGAGAAACGTAACACCTTAAAATATTCTATATAGTTAGAGATAATGAGCAAATGAAGATTTGTGTATGTGGTGTATTTGTATATATGAAATAAAGTTTTATTTTTTTATACTAATATAAGATCAAATATCAGAAGTAACATGGATTTTTTTTCAAATTGACTAGATTTAGTTCCTATACTCGCAATACTTTTTGATGATTCTAGGTTATTTGATATGAAAAATAAGGTATTTGTACGTATTAAGCTTGCAGAAATACCAAGTCTGACCGTGCATAGTTATATATAAGAGACATTAACTACCTTTACTATTCAACTCTCCTTACTGAAAGAGAGTAGTGAAGAAATGGTTCCCATGCAATCAAATGATATACGGACTTACAACATACAAAAACAGTATGACAATTGTTAATTGGAGACAATTGCACTGAATCAATTTGTTCAGCAGTCTGCAATATAATTAGTTTCTATATTGGTAATTAGCCTACTTCTACCAGCAATAAATCAACTTGTACACAATGAAGTTAGAATACAAGCAAAATGCTTCTACAGTAAGTAATTAGTTTCTTGACATGATACCTAACAGAGAAGTATTCTGCCAAGGGTATTTGAGTGAACTGTTATAAATTTAATATCATAATAATGTGGAGGATAACAGTCATATGGCTTAGTTCAAAGACCTTTTCATTCTCAATGTTTAACAAGAGTGTGCTTAGCAAGCTCTTACTAACTGTGTGTGAATGACTCAATGTACAAAGCAAAATATTCTCTGTAGCCTCAGACCACAGCTGTGTCCACCCTTCTATGAGCAAAGTTTATAATAATATATTAGAATGCAAATATTCTTGCTAGATTACTCATTATGCATTTTTCTGCTCTGTTCATCAACATTTACAGCTTTCATTAACTTCATACATTCTACTGATTATGTCTAGCTTTTGCAGTATAAAGTATTTGCTTTTTTTTTTTTTTCAAAACGATCATTGAATTGCAATTAACATAATCACTGACCGGTATCAGTAGACAGGACAGGAACCAAAGAGCTTAAGAAACAGGCCTCCGTTGATGAAAAATTATGGGCAGTAGATAAACTTGAATGCTTACTAGTCTGTGGGAAAAAAGAAAAAGTATACTTTTACCTATGTCTGAAATATGGTTCTGGAGTTATAGCCAAAAATGTGAAAGGTCATATCAGAGGTCACGGAACTGGCCCTATGAGAGTCAAAAATTTCAAAAGTCTCCGGTTTTGTTCAGAATGGTCTCAAACTTTTCTGCTTCCTTGTGATGAGAGGAACATGTTGGTGTGGTTTTGAACAAGATTTGACTAGTAACATGTTATGGATGTCATTTTGGCGGCCATCTTGGATTTCTCAAAATACTCAATGGTGCGGATTTTGCATCATTCAGTTCTGGAATCTATGGGTCTCAAAGATTAAGAATCAGTCAAGAACAATAATTGTGCAGACTCCATTTTGCAGTCAAGCCCAAAATCAAGGTTTTTCCCACAGACTATACTAAACATCACCTATTCGGACTGAGTTTTTAGCCTTTGTCCACATGTCTCACAAGGTGTACATCATGCATATTTCTTTTAACATCTACCTGACTAGAAATAATATGATAGCATCTTGAAATTGTTTAGACAAATTGCAAATTTCACCTATGATATAGACTGAGCCGAACAAATCTCAAATTCTTGACCATTTACAAAAAATCAAGAATTAAATTAAGATAAATTCTTGTATTATGAATTCCGTCTATTATGTTTTAAAAGTTGGTTGAATTGATCTAAGCACTGACAGGTGAATCGAAGCATGTGAAAAACACCACTTAAATTTAATGATACGAAGCACTGTTTTATATGCTAAATAGGCAATTAACGGAAATCATTATCTATTTCACTTTGTATTTTTTCCAAGCAGTAATCTGTAATCGACTAATTAGAAGTTTGTAAAAAAACTTATTACTATTGTTGTTTCAAATAATAATAAATTTTGAGCGTTGCGTAACACCATTGCGTGTGCATTTTATGCGAGTACACAACGCTTTTCAGACACGCGCAATGTTGCGGAATTGTGGATTACTGATTGGAAAACGGTGCTGCGTACTTCCTGGTGTGCCATTCTTGTCACAACTTGTGGATACGCGGTGGCTGCGTTCAGAAATTATGTTCATGTCCGAAATTTATTTGAAACAATAATAACTGAATTAGATGAATTTCACTGAATATTGAGACTCAGAGTAACAAAATAATTTCATCAATATAAAAAGTGCAGAAAGGCAACATAATCAAAACATTTTTTCTTCTTGTAACCAACAGATGTTGCAAATCTCTATACAATTACGCTAAAAAGCTATAATGTATAATTCAGTTATTACATAAAAGATTAGCTAAATGAAAAACATCACCAAACAAAATGAAACATGTTGGGAAACGCACAGGTGATTTCAATCATCATTTCAATGTTTTCAATTGTTTTGGAAAAAGTGTGTTTTTGTTTATGGAAATGCAATTAAAAACATAACAATTAAACTTCATCACTGGTTTCCATTCTTTCACAATTAAAAAGATCTTTAAAACAAATAAGCTAAAATGGTTCATGACATGGTTTCTTACAACTTAATTGCATGTACATGGCAATTTAGATTGCCCTTAAGAACATGTTTGCAACAATATCATAAAGAAAGTTAAAAAATAAATCATTACCAAAAAGAATAAACAACGAAAAAAATGTAATCGCTTTCAGAAATAATTGTCACACAACTTTTTTTACCAATTTGGCAGATAATATTTTGCAAAGTAAATATTTTAAGTACCTATTAATTGGCAATATTTTTGTCTGTCTCAAAGTAAGAATGTACCTCTAGAACAAATATGACAGACGATCCCATTTCTGTCTTTTCAATTTTGGAGTCCATTGTGTCGATCCATTGTTATAAATACCATAAAATAGTTTTCTTTTAATTTATAAACAACGACAGCTGATATAAATATATGATTACTTTTAGAGAAATTTTAGTCTATTGATTCACATCATTTCAGATTACTGAAAAAAAATGTTTCATTTCATATCATGCATCCAACAAAATGTGTAACACCAACCTACAAATACTTCCAATATGATGAGAATCTTTAACACAAGCTGCTAAATTTATCGTATTTAAACATGTGGTATGCAAGCTACAGTAATCTGTACTAACTATCCCTTACAATTGGATTAGTAAACATGAGGTAAGTCATTTGGGGATTTGACAAATTGACAAATTCACCTTGCAAAGGGACAATTGTCTGTACTTTTAAACCAACACATCTTAAGGGGGGAAAGCACATCACTCATTGTTGCATTTTTGCAAATTTATTTTGTACCATAACTTTTGAACAAAGTGCTTAAAGTTAATAAAAGTATACATTTCCAGAAAGGAATTTTCACAAGGAACATGATGGTGATGTTGATTTTT
>JXSR01S011803.1:125886-148612 GCA_000969725.1 Ophiothrix spiculata
GATATAAACATCTCAGCAAGTGAATTCCCTCATTAATCATGATATCCATTTGATTGAACACCTCAACACATGAGCTGTTATATCAGCTGTTGTGTCATCCTGCCATTCACAAAGACACAGGAAACCTGCAGCGAGCCGTCTACTGATAACACAGCCTTGCAGCCAGGAGAAGATGTGTTATTTGCTTGTCTTGTCAAATTAACTCAAGTAGATGAAGACATTTTAAGCTTTTGTTTGCTGCCTTGTCAATAATTGACCTTTGTCACTTAATGGTGACTGACAAAACAGTTAATGTTGGATGAGGTCACTTTCTTCTTCCAAAATTGCCTATGTAATGCTTAAGTCACATATATAAAGAATAGTCAAAACCCACACAAGTTTTAACTACCCTTACAAATTCACACCTAGAGGTTAACATTCATGTGGGTTTTGTCTGTTTTTATCATGACTTAAGCATAAGGGCTGGTTTATGGTAATATTCAATGCCAGTATTTGACTTTTAATGTATTAAAGACATTTTCATGATCAAAATTGCAAGTAAAATAGTATTGTATACAATATCATTTGCTTATCGTCAAATATCAGTTCTAATCCAAAAAACAATTGGTGTATTAGTGTATAAATTTAAATAATTCAAACACAGGTTCTCAAAATATCCAGTATTCAAAAAGAGTATTAACTGATTCTTCCATCTTTATACTTTTAAACCTTTATCTTCCCCCACTAACAAGGGAAATTTCACACTATTCACCAAGAGAAATCTTTAATATTCCTAGACTATCTGCTCATTATATTGCCCGTGTTAAGTATCGCACTGCGTACATCTCATATGACATGTAGACAGGTACTCGGCCATGAGTCTATTCATATCTTTCCAGCTATCAATAACTCCTAAGGGATAGTCAACAAGAGGTCAGTTTGTACTGCCCACTGTATGCAAATCAATATCAGACCAGAGTCCAATACTTCTAAAAATATCATGGATTGGTATCCAGAAATATAATACCGTATCCTTTTGTCCAGTTCAACTATTTGCAATATGACAAACCCTTTTCAAATATATAAATTCCCTCGTATCACTTCCAAAAGTATGGCGATTCATCATTTCTATAAGTGACATATTATTCAAGCTTTTTTCAGCACAATAGTATGATAAAAATTCTGAAAATCAATCTAGATGAATTGGATGAGTGGATATGGTACCTTGAGAGTTTGGGCAAAATGTAGAATTTATCATCACAAACAGATATTTCTGTTTCAAGTAGTTTCAAGTGTTTTTAACATTTTTAGTTCTATGAGACCATTCAATTATTTTAAAAAGCACCAGTTAGCATCATTTCAATGTTATTGGTTTTTTTTAAAAGCTTTGTACATTCTATTATTTTTCATTTAAGAAACATTGTTAAATCAGCATGTTTTTCTTTCCAAAAAATGTGAGTGAAGTAAGTAAAACCCTTTTCTTCTTTAGATTTTCAGACTTCTCCCCCCCCCCCCCTTTTTTTTTTCCTTTTTTCCCTTTTTTTTTTTTTTTTTTTTTTTGGGGGGGGGGGGAGCATTTTGGCAATACAAAATGCTGGCCAAAATGCTTCTTTAAATGGTTTCATCAAACATGGTGTGTGTGTGTGTTGGTTTTGTTTAATATCAATTAAAATGCACATTTCTCTTTCAAACTAGACCAACATAGTGCTATAAAGCAAATCTAATAACAGTATATTGCTTCACTTATTGTCGCTCCAATAAAATAATGCCTTCAGGATTTATTGAGCCTTGTAAATATTTCTTGAATCCTTCAGTCTAGAAAACTAATATTGGCTGATTTGGATATTTTCATGATGTGATAATTCAAGTATGATTGTTTTATTAAACTGGGCAAGAGCCAAAGTAGAACACCCGAATAGATCATCACAGACATCTTAAATCACCCAATATAACCTAGAGTAGAAAATGTTCATAGGATATTACCTGATGACTAACAAACATTGAATGCATTGGACAAGTTCATCCAAATTTTTTTCAAAACATTATTATTATTATGTCATTTAAAGTCTTGATGGCAGTAATAATGGCAGTATTTAGCAACAAAAAGAAAAAAAATACAGTCCTCCTTAGTTGAAACCTTGAAATTGGCTTCATTAGCAAATCCAAAGTAAAATTTATATTCCTCAGATTTATCACCTATCTGTGATGTGAAAGCCATTTTAAAAACCAAAACATAGCTTTGTTAGAAATATAGCATAAATACATGCTTTTAGAGAATAGCCTCTCACTCAATTAGAAAAAAAAGTACTTTTTTGAAGGTTTTCAGCAGTCCTTTATTTTCTTTTTCTGTTCTATATATTTTGATGTAAATGCCAGATGAATAAAATAAAAATAAATAAATTTTGATCAAAATTTTCACAATATTTGATATTTGTTATCTAGCATACCCAGTGTCAATCATCTACATGTAATATTCTTTAATAATTTTGTCCATTTTGAATTGAAAAGCATACGACTAGCAGATAAATGTCAGAGAAACTGGATATACCCTCAAGCACCATCAATGTCAAGAAGATGGATACCTCAGTATACAACGTGAATCAAAAAAAATTGTGCACGGATTAAAACTGATCTTGACCTTGATAAAAGCCCCAAATCATAAATGTCTTGTTAATGTAGTAAAGCAGATTTAATAAGCTTTCAAATGCAGAAAAAATTATAGAAATTGGGCGAAAAATAAAATAGATATGACCAATTTTGTAAGTACTTCTTAGCTGTTATCATAATGCCATAACCCGTCATTGTGATATGTAATATCTTGCTTAACTGTGTAAATATCATTGGAATGGAAGAAAAAGAGACGTACTTACAAAATTGGTCACAATTTTTTTTGATTCAAGTGGTACAGCCCAATTCATGTCAAATGACAAAAAAATGCGAGTTGTTCCTCAAAATGGCACGTTCAATAGGTCCATTTTGAAGATTTCTAGTCATAAAATTTGAGATATTGATATTTTAGTGTATCTAACAATGTTTTTAAAAAAATGATATCGTCTTTACTAACCTTTTCTGTTGGTGGGTAAAGGTGATGTTGTGCTTGGTAATAACCCTGATAGTGGGTCATCTGCAGTGAGACCATTTACAAATAATCGACTCCTCTTGTCCAAACATTTCCTGTAAAATGAACAAAAATAAAAACAAAATCAAAAATTACAGTCAAATTATTTATATCTTTTGTGGATTTTCTTATACCGGAAAAATGCTTCATTAGATTTCATACCTGCAACCTATATAATATGAGTAAATGAATCATTATGCTATGTAGTGTTCCCTGCTAACGCCAAATGCTGTGACATTGGAGTAGTAAAGCATAGTAAAATGCGCAACAGGTTTTTTGAAAATATGTGGGAAAGATGCTTTTGTTGCCTATTTAGCCAATATTCAGCCACAGCTGGTGATTTTAGCACAGCCTGCTTTTCAAGTTTGACAAAACTGGGAGAATTGATACAAGCTTAAAAACTTCAGAGGGAACACTGAAGGAGGATAGAATACCCTTGTATAAATTCTAGCACAATCTAGAGAGTAGCAGATAAAGATCCCATACTGGAAAGGGATTAAACATTTCAAACACTGGGATATCTCAGATTGCAAGTGTTTGATCATTTGAATTGAAATCCAAAATAAATCTAAAGAGGACATACTGACGTATATATCATCATGTGAGTGCAAGAAAGTTGTATCTGCAATAGCTGCCATTTGTCATTAATTTTTGACTGCACACTGTATTATCTCCAGTCTTGGGTCAGTGGCTCTTGAAATAGTTCTTCAGGTGACACCGTCACCTGAAGAACCATTTCAAGAGCCACTGACATAAGACAGGTAAAGTTTGAGGGATTTTTCACATTCTAGTGACTAGGTATTAAAAAATATAACTTAAGGCAGCCATTGCAGATACCTACTTTCTTGCACTCACATGACGATATATAACCCAGGACAATGTGAGTTTAGTCCAACTTCAGACTAGAAATGTCAAATTACCAGCTAGCATGGACACCCTCACCTCAACAGGCTAGGAAGGACTCTAACTCAAATGTTTTTATACAGTTTTTATCTTTTACATCTATTAACTAACTAGGGACAATCATTCAAGTGTGTCCTCGTAGTATTTAGTTTTATTGTGTGCTTCTGTATTTTCTGTATGTTTTATGTATGGCCACGGCCACCTGGGCTCTCTGGAAGAAGAGTGCTAGTGCATTGAAGGGATAACCCAGGATAAAGAAGAATGAAATAAGTAAATAAAATAAATAAATACAGTTAATGTATCCATGGCTGAATACAGCTCAACAATTCTCCTACCTTTTGTTTTACAGTTGATCTGAGATAGTATTACAACTTCTTCACCAAGCATTTAATTAAGGTTGTTTTGTTGTCTTATTGCCCCTAACCATTCAAATGAAAGTTCAAAATAACTATCTGATAATCTTTGTACCTTCAACATGATAAAGAACTTGCTTAAGAAAGATATTGCTGAACATCTTGTCTCTTTGCCTGTACCTGTATTAGACCTAGTATATTTAAAACTCTCTTTAAACTAGGTTCAATTGGTGATCATCAAAACTCAATTTATTTGTAAAGATCATGGGTATAATAGAGGAAAATATTTAATTAAACCGGCTGGGAGCACAAATATGCTTAATGATCCATTACCTACGCGATATATGACAGCGGTATCATAAATTTGCTAAGCAACAAAGCTTGCCATTATTATCAAGTCATGAATTTTCCTATATCACTGCAGTTGAAGAAACCTACTGATATCTAATATTTGTGTTGATACATGCAGAAACAACTCAAGTAATCAATCAGTACACTCAATCAATGTGTGACAATCGATTTGGAATTAATTGCCGTTATTGTCCTGATTGCTACGACAATTAAACGCAATGATTCACATTTTGAATTAGATGAGATTTAGAAACAACTTGACTAGCAGAAATGCTAGTTGGTGACTTTGATAGCAACGCTAAGATTTGAACTGAAATTACCTTTGTCATTGCTTATCTAGAGTATCTACAAATAATTTAATGTTGGCAAAAGAAAAAACAATTGTCAAGTTACCTATTTGAAATTTAAAAATATAAATAAATCTGAACATTTTACTAAAAATTACAGTTGATTGATTAGATGCAAGCAGAACAAGTAACGTAACTTAAAAAGGGTAATCGGTAAATCCTAGGGGACAGCAGCAACCTTAGGTTGTCGCTCATAGAGGGCAAGTTATTGTACCTCCGGCATGTTACGGCTCCGTGTGCCTCAGTTCAAGAGTATTCACAACAGATTAGCAGGGAAATTGTTGTACTCTGATTAGAGCAAGTCGCAATACACGCTACTTGAAACGCAGACATGATTTGCGCGTGAAACAAAATGCACACGTTGTATCTGCGTCAAGTGAAGATTTACGCGATCTGCCCGGATATCAGGCCAAATACAATGACTCTGCTCCATGAGCGACACAAGATGGCAGCGAGTCCAGATTCCCCTATAAAAATTTAATGAAGCAGAATTATTTATTGTCTTGTTTCTTCATTTAGAGTGGGTACATTAAAAGTCTTTCTCTATCTTTTATTTTTTCCCTTTATATAATTTCATTTCATTTGGGTTGACGCTTACATTTGTTTAGGTATAACAAAGGTGCCGTAATGTTATTCATTTCCATTTATATTCAAAGAGAGTCAAAATCTCATTGATTATTCATTATACATACAAATCAAGCATGTTTACAACGCAAATGCTAACATTACAGATTCCATTTTGATTTTACTCATAACTCGTTTTCAACCTCTTTATTGATCAATTTGTGATTATTCCCTTGCTAGGTAAACACTTGTAATCTTTTCAATAAAAAAAGCAATATAGATATTTAAAGATGAATAAGAACAAAATCTTAAATTACCCATGAGCTGACACTTACAAGCAGCTAGCAATTTAGCATGTTTCACTAAATGTAAACTTTGTGCACATATACTTACGAAAAAATCCTTAATGGCATCTCATATCCCCTGGGTCTCCTATTACCTGATATAAGTGACTTTTTACACAAACTTCTAAAGATTTTGTCAATGTAGTCTTTTAAGTAATGACAAAATAGACTGGGTTCTATGTGTTTTGTATGCACAATTTAATATTTATCGAGAAATGAAAAATGAAAATCTTAATCTTAATCAAAGATTTCATGAAAAATTGCTACTTAATGGCTTTCGTTTTCAAATTTACAACAAATACACACTTGTGACCTAACTTTTTTATGGTTGCTAAATTTGCATTGCTCCCCATAGTATAAAACCAAACATGTATATTAGCAATTTATTTTCAAAGCTACATCTTATGAATAATTAAAATGCTTTAATACCTAGTATGTAGTATGATCCAAGATTGAGGTCAAGGTCAAATCCATTCTTGTCTTAGTCAAAGTCCTTTCTACTGAGATGTATTGATAATATCATCATAAGTTCCTATTTCCATAACAGAATGTCCTCATGATAAAGCAAAAATACAGTGGAAAAAAATTATTATTTCAAGCAACTGTCGATCAGATCTATTTCTTTTTAATACCTTCTATCATTAGTCATCAATGAACAGAGCTGCAAGTTTGCCTACGAGGGACAACATCGGGGCTTGCAGGCTTGTGTAGTACTTCAGCTGAAAAAAGTATATGTTAGGTCCCATCAAAAACATACCCCATGACCCGAACATAACTCACTAATTATGACCCAATCGTAACTCACTAACCTTGACCCTACCCTAACCCTAAATATACCCCAACCAAAATTCCAACCCTAAACGTAAAATTTTGGATGGAACCTAAAGTAGACTTTGTCCCTATCATATGAGAAACAAAGTTATACGAGGATCAGCCAGAAAAAGTGGAGGATTTCCAACAACTTTTAAGAGACATCTGCTGCAGACAAGGAGCGTCAATTACCTTAATTTTCCTTTTTAAATTGCACTAGTGTTGAATATGTAAAAAACCTTATTAATTAATTAATAACAGTTTTGTTGAGCAAATAATCATATTTTAATTGAAATGGGAAAATTTGACCCAAAGAAATAGAATTTTAGAAGAAAAAAAGATGATCAAAAATTTATTAAGACCAATTATATTGGTTACTTTAAATGTAACATAAGAAATCGTTACAAGAGGATTTCCTAAATCAGGATTGTTTAGGTTTACATTTCTCACACATTTTCATAAAACCTGTCTCTTTTGCTACTTTCGTTTCTACACCAAATTCATCTGCAAGAGGTCACAATACCCTACCTATTGTGTATTCTATTGATCCCAAAGTCATGATACATTAAAGATGTGAAAAGTGTGTGGTAATTGTATTCAATCTAATTGTCAATGGAGTGCCTAGCTCTCAACCTTAAATATTGCCGCAAGCATTCATGTATGAAAAGCATGTCTATATCCGTCTATATGTACAGTGTATTCTTTAAGGAAGACTTACAGGAAAGGGGAAGGTAGGATTTCATATGGACATCATAAATGAATTTTCAAAGACATGAGTATGTAAAATTAAGCTAAAACATATGTGACCCGTCATATCGAAAGGTACCTTAAGGTCGGCAAAATTAAAATTGATATTTTGGTCTCATTTGAAAGATTATATTCTAAGCTTTAAAATGACACCTTGCTTTTGGTTATTGGATGTTCGATTACAAAGTTACATCCGAATTAGTAAAAGGTATCGGGCTGATTCCGAAAACCAAAGTTCTGAGAAGATCAAGATTAAAGTTTCTGTACTGGTCAAACGTGAATGGAGAAAGGATTTTTATCTTGATTTTTAAAACAGTTGTCTTATGTTTTGGATGTTGGAACCTAATTAATATGATAGAATACACTTCAAAGATAACGTTTCTGATGATATTAGAAATTTGACCTTGGACGTGATTTTTGACTATGCTCAGCTTCAATGGCCTGTATCTCGTAATTTACTATGCCGGTATTAAGGTATCTTTCGATATGACAAGGCACATATATCTAGAGTTGAGTGCCCAAAGGCTGTATCTGCATTGCAAAAATTCAAAGAAAAGATTTTAAAAATAAACTAAAAACATAGCCTGGATTAGAAAAATAAACCTGATTAGTAAAAATTAACAGACAAACAAAAAAGTGAGATTTAAGGAAAATATATTTTCAATGTTCGCTTGTAGATTATTCTTGTCATGTTGAAATACTAATATATATATAGATACCTTTTCAGAGTCTTGAGATTGCAGCGATATAGCTTGTGAGGTCATCTCAACCTCTTCATTCAGCATAACATTTTCAATGTTATAAAATAATTATGATGTCTTACAGCAGTTTAAAGAAAAAGAACTATTTAACTCACACTATTAAATGCAAGGCCATTGCATGCATGAAAATGAGTGTAACAAATGTACACACTCTGGATGTTAAATCAGTTAGAGTTTACGAAAGTAAATTTCTTTCAAGCTACTGTGGAGGATATATCTTCCTCACAAATAAAAAATGAAGTTTGTGCATTTATAAAGCATAACTGATACTTATTATAAACTTGCAATTTCACTGAATCCACTTCCATACTAAAAAGTTATATTTATATGTGTTTGATACAGAAGATACTGCTTAAAGTTAGGAAAGAGAATTGATTGTCTGCTCATTTTGCAGGATTTTGCCATGCGAAAAGGAAATATCTTGCAATATATCTACAATACACATACAGAGTTTTTTACTTTGCTGTTTTGCCTACTTCCCCAAAGTGCGCGTAACGCCCACACAGGGAAAAATTGAAAAACTATCTCACCCCCGTAATCATATCACTTACTAGTTAGAAACTTATACAGTGACCGAAAAAGAATGGACATTTTTGAGTGATTTTTTGATGTGTTAACACATTCAGTGAAATATTTATAAGGTATAGTAAAACATTCGTGGAGGGAAGTAGTTACACGCATCCAACACCGAGGAATCAGGAGTTTTCAATACTTCTCGAACTAAACTAAATTGTATTTGAATAATACAACATGATAAACTTGGTGTCCCCATCTTCAGGGCATTTCCCTTGGCTCTGTCATGATGTGAATAACCAGTTAGCTCTCAATAGGTAATCGTCAATGATAATAAGATAATGACAGAGCAGAATGATCTCCTTATGTGCCTATAGTAATGTTGTGTTTGGTAGAAACTAAAAATGACTGCAGGCAATTCTTGGGTTTTAAGCGTTGTATCAACATTATTGATTAATGGACGCCCGTTAAACTTCCGCTTCATTTCCAACATGAAGAATAAACGGTTTAATTGAAGTAGCATTTAAGTAACTCTATGTCCACTTCATCAGACATCACTTATTGTCGTCTTTCTCTCTATCTAAGGGCATTTTCACGAAAAAGTGGACATGAGAAAAATATCGAAAAAAGGATGTAACTATTTAATGAAAAATGCTACCACCATATATTAGGTGTCAAAAGAAAGCTATTTTGAAACTCTTTATAATATGCCTAATTTTGAAAAGACTGAACAAAGATGTCTATGAAATTTCTTTAAAAAAAACCAATTTTTGGTCAAATTTCTTGATTTTTATAATGAAAAGTAGTAATTTTCATTTATTTTTTTCAACCCATTCTTGGTTGTTTACTTGGGTGTTATTGTTCTAAATGTCTTAAATAAGGATCAAATTTACATATGAGGTTGTATTTTTTGTTAAACCTGACCAGGCTTTACGGTTCAGTACACCCAAAAATCAACGGACAAATTGTCCTTCCGTGACCGTCCTTCCGTGACCATGATCCCTTCGCATTTCGCATTGTTAAAACATAACCGTAGGGAATATTTTGATGTGGAGTGTGGCAAACTATTGCAGAAACACCAATCAATGCATTCAGTAACTTTGAAATAAAATTTCTTCATAACTTTCATGAAAATTTTCAAAAATGCATTCAAGGTGAAAAACCATGTCCGTTTTGCTGTCCTTCCGTGACCGACCTCATTAATATGTATATTTTGCGACAGAGGAATTTTTATGAAAAAATTCCTGTTGAATATGAAAGCTTTCAGGTATACCCAACTAAATATGGAGTTCGTTTTATTTTATCCAATTCCATTTTGGCAATGTATGTGTTTGAAATACGGAAAAATTCTGTGATTGTCCTTCCGTTACCGTGAAAATGCCCCTAAACTTCCCCCTCATTTAAAAAATAGAGAAAAAAATCATCTATCCAATATTCTTAAGTCTTTAATTTTGTAACATTCTTTTTGATCTTAACATACCGTATACACTTGTCCAATTAACTACTCATTTTCTGAATTTAGATCATGTTACAGTTGAGCGCTTTCATGCTAGCGTGCCAAAAATTGTTAAAATAATTTAAATGAAGTGTCGGTCAAAGAGTATGACTATTTGTCAAACTTTTGGAAATGAGGATTTTGTTAATTTAAGGAGATTGTCAGATGGAAAATAGTTGAATTAGACGAGTGAATAGGGTATATTATTTCAATATTGACACAAAACATAATACATAAATATACGTTTTAATTAATCAGTGCTGGGTAACTCCTACATTCTGTTCTTTAAATACCACAAAAATGGTTATTAATTTATTAATGATCAAATATTTTTACGGTATTATAACCTTACTACATTGTTTCCATTATTAATCTAAAATTAATGTTTGCCTTTCTGCTGTCCTGTACTCTGTCCAAATACGTTACAGACAGACGGGGGATACAGATGGGCACGATATGGCGGCCATGGCAGGTCATACTCGGTGGCTTGCCATAGGTGGACATGGGATCGGGATGACAGAGGTTCAAATCCCAGGGGAAACAAGAAATTTTTGTATGACTTATTCAGATTTAGATAGTTTTAGGCATTTGGGAGTTAAGGTTATGAAGGTCTATAAGTGCATAGTAGACATGCTACCATAACTCTACCACGTCACAGTCCAACAAACCCCAACAAGCAAAAATCAAGAAATTTGCCTATAAGCCACAGATGGGGGATACAGATAGGCACGAAATGGCTGCCATGGCAGGCCATACTCGGTGGCTTACCATAGGTGGACATGGGATCGGGATGCCAGAGGTTCAAATCCCAGATGAAACGGGAAATCTTTGTATGCAGTATTCAGACTTACATAGTTTTTAAGCGTTTGGGAGTGAGGGTTATATACCACGAAAATGGTTATTAATTCATTAATGATCATATATTTTTACGGTATTGTAAGCTTACTATGTTGTTTCCATTATTAATCTAAAATTTATGTTTGCCTTTCTGCTCTCCTGTACTCTCTTATTGTGTGATTATATACAAATGGAAATTACCCTCAATTGCATGGTCATTAAAGATCCAACATTGTTATAAGATGAAACGGGCTTATGTTGCTTCCGTTTTTATTCCAAGCATAAATTTTAAGCCATATCTGTCGGAATGTCCAAGCCATTTTTAAAATGCATGGAATAGTGCAGCCCAGGTTAATGAGCAATTAGACAGGAAATTGTTTGCAGATAAAGCTGATTGATGTTATACATCATTATAAACATACTTAATGCATAGTGAATTAAAATACAGAGTTGGTCATTATAAATCAACATCTAATCTGCATTAAGTAGATAACAATACTCCATTTCAGATATTTTACAAGAAAATATAATTAACATCTGACTGCTTTGAATAATATATGGTAATGTTCAGGTTATAAAAGAATGACAATTGTAATAATATAGATTCTGTTTGGTGACACCATTCTTGGGTAGGAGGATTGCATATCTTCAGATTGTGGTCACTGAGAAGTACTTACTACGAACAAAAAATTGGTGTCCCCAACTCTGGAGCAAATCTCTTGGTTCTATCATGATGTGAATAACCAGTTAGCTCTCAATAGGTAATTGTCAATGATAATAAGATAATGACAGAGCTGAATGATCTCTTTATGTGCCTATAGTAATGTTGTGTTTGGTAGAAACTAAAATGACTGCAGGCAATTCTTGTGTTTTAAGCGTTGTATCAACATTATTGATTAATGGACGCCAGTTAAACTTACGCTTCATTTCCAACATGAAGAATAAATACTTGAATTGCTGTGGAATTCATTTTCTATGTCACCTTGTTCAGACATCACTTGTCGTCTTTCTCTCTATCTAAACTTCCACTTCATTTAAAAAACAGAGAAAAACAAATCATCTATCTGATATTCTAAAGTCTTTAATTTTGTAAGATTTTTTTGATCCTAACATATTATTTCAATATTGACACATAAAGCATAAATATAAATATACGTTTGAATCAATTAATCAGTCTGCTGGGTAACTCTTTAAATACCACAAAAATGGTTATTAATTTATTAATGATCAACTATTTTTACAGGAATCTAAAATTAATGTTTGCCTTTCTGCTGTCCTGTACTCTCTTATTGTGCGATTAGGCTTTAAAAAAAAATTGTTGTGTTGCCCTCACCCGCCCGGTCGTAAATTTCGAAAATCTACGACCGGCATTTTTATTTTTGTACACGCTTGTTGTAATTTTTTCATATTTACGTGTTTTTCGCCTTAAAAATGCAGTAAATACTTAGGCGACTCGACGGACATGTTTTTGTTTTGGAAGACTCTCTGCGAATATTCGCAGTATCGGACTGTGAAACTTGAAATCCTCGATAGTGAAACTACTAGGATGCGTAAAAGTCTAGCACTCTGTCAGCCACCAGAAGTCATCACATTCTTTTTTGTATGTATATTCAAAAAAAAAATCACAATTCTTCAATTGAAATAAAATAAATGGAACTGGAAGGTGTATTACCTTTTTAGTTACGAGTTTTAATAAATATTAACAAACAACATTTTTATTTTATTTTTTGAATCATTAATTTGTCAATTTTTCATGAATATATTCCGAAGAAAAAAAACACTTCTCGCCACTATGCTAGCCTTTAAGTGGTGTGCGCCAGCAAAGTCATCACATTCTTTTTTGTATGTATATTCAAAAAAAAAAAAATCAAAAATCTTGAATTGGAATGAAATAAATAAAACCGGAAAGTGTACTACCTTTTTAGTTATAAATTTCTATAAATATTAACAACCAACAATTTTATTTTATTTTTTGAATCATTTATTTGTCAATTTTTCATGAATATATTTCGCAAAAAAACACTTCTCGCCACTATGCTAGCCTTTAAGTGGTGTGCGCCCGTGTTGTCATTTTCATTTGGTGATCGTACGAAATGGATTACACCGTGTTTATTACGGCCAATTTTGGCCCTAAAACACTATTTAGTTGTTTGCGTTCAGTTTCATTAACCATTTCATTTCGTGAGGTATTCTCCTTTTTAAGTAATCAGAGTAAATACCTCACATATTTTGCATTGTACTATTTATCTCAGGATCTGGAGGTCATACTTACATGCATTAATACTAAAAAAAAAAAAAATCCGACCGTCCGATCCTCCCGTTTTTTGGCCTGTGAGGGCAACACAACATTTTTTTTTTTTTTTGCCTTATATAAATATGGAAATTACTGTAAATGACATGGTCATTAGAGATATGAAAAGGGCTTATGTTGCTTCCATTTTTACTTATAGCATAAATTTTTAAGCCGTATCTGTCGGAATGTCCAAGCCATTTTTAAAATGCATGGAATAGTGCAGCCCAGGTTAATGAGCAATTAGACAGGAAATTGTTTGCAGATAAAGCTGATTGATGTTATACATCATTATAAACTTACTTAATGCATAGTGAATTAAAATACAGAGTTGGTCATTATAAATCAACATCTTATCTGCATTAAGTAGATAACAATACTCCATTTCAGATATTTTACAAGAATATATAATTAACATCTGATTGCTTTGAACAATATGTTCAGGTTATAAAAGAATGACAGTTTTAATGGTTATAATGATTGTTTGTTGACACCATTCTTGGGTAGGATTGCATATCTTCAGAATGTGGTCACTGAGAAGTACTTACTACGTACAACAAAAAGATGATGGTGTTCCCAACCAAGGTCAAATCTCTTGGTTCTGTCTTGATGTGAATAAAAATTTCTCATTTGAAATTCTTTTTTCCTAGCTTTCTATACTTACCTGTTTGTTAACATTTTATAGGCTAACAAACAGGTAAGTATAGAAAGAGCAGGAAAACAACCAGTTAGCTCTCAATAGGTAATTGTCAATAATAATAAGATAATGACAAAGCTGAATGATCTCCTTATGTGCCTATAGTAATGTTGTGTTTGGTAGAAACTAAAATGACTGCAGGCAATTCTTGGGTTTTAAGCGTTGTATCAACATTATTGATTAATGGATGCCTGTTAAACTTCAACTTCATTTCCTCCAACATGAAGAATAAATAGTTGAATTGCTATAGCATTTATTTTCTATGTCAGCTTGATCAGACATCACTTGTCTTCTTTCTCTCTATCTAAACTTCCACTTCATTTAAAAAACAGAGAAAAACAAATAATCTATCCGATATTCTAAAGTCTTTCAATTTTGTAAGATTTTTTTGATCCTAACATATTATTTCAATATTGACACATAAAACATAATATATAAATATACGTTTGATTTAATTAATCAGTCTGCTGGGTAACTCCTACATTATGTTCTTTAAATACCACAAAAAATGGTTATTAATTTATTAATGATCAAATATTTTTACGGTATTATAACCTTACTACATTGTTTCCATTATTAATCTAAAATTAATGTTTTTCTTTCTGCTGTCCTGTACTCCCTTATTGTGTGATTATATACAAATGGAAATTACCCTCAATTGCATGGTCATTAAAGATCCAACATTGTTATAAGATGAAACGGGCTTATGTTGCTTCCGTTTTTATTCCAAGCATAAATTTTAAGCCATATCTGTCGGAATGTCCAAGCCATTTTTAAAATGCATGGAATAGTGCAGCCCAGGTTAATGAGCAATTAGACAGGAAATTGTTTGCAGATAAAGCTGATTGATGTTATACATCATTATAAACTTACTTAATGCATTGTGAATTTAAATGCGGAGTTAATTTTGGTAATCATAAATCAACATCTTATCTGCATTAAGTAGATAACAATACTCCATTTCAGATATTTTACAAGAAAATAAAATTAATATCTGACTGCTTTGAATAATAAACGGTAACGTTCAGGTTATAAAAAGGTTATAATATAGATTCTGTTTGGTGACACCATTCTTGGGTAGGAGGACTGCATATGTGATGACTCACACCGAAAAGGGGGACTTTGCGACAGAACACTTTTCAAGATACAGGTGAAAATAGGTAGCAAAAAATAAAGAAAATAATAAGAATTTCCAGCAGATTTTCTGTTGTAAAATTTGATCGCCTTGATCAATTTCAACAAATAAGGTGTCATTTTAAAGCTTAGAAAATGCTGTAACAGATGAAATGATAAACTCAAAATTGATATCATTTGCAAAGTCCCCCCTTTCGGTGTGAGTCATCACATATCTTCAGAATGTGGTCACTGAGAAGTACTTCCTACGTACAATATAAAAATGATTGTGTCCCCTAACTCCAGGTCAAATCTCTGTCATGATGTGAATAAAAAATTTAATTTGAAATTCTTTTTTCCTAGCTTTCTTAGTTTGTTAACAGTTTATAGGCTGTACAAAAATTCATTTTGACAAATCCAATATAATATAAGTGAGAAAGATATTGTAGTCTAGCGCTGTGATCATATGGAATGGCGCGTTATAAAAACCAATTGTATGTATGAATGAATGTATGTAGTCACAATTAGTGTAACGTTTCATCAACTATCAGTTGACTTCTTCAGACTGGCGACCAAATCCACTCTGTCTGTTTTTTCTACAATTTATACCAACAATCCAGATGAACCTTTTCAAAGAGTTTATAGGCTATTCTGGGAAATAGCCTATAAACTGTTAACAAACAGGTAAGTATCGAAAGAGCAGGAAAATAACCAGTTAGCTCTCAATGATAATAAGATAATGACAGAGCTGAATGATATTCTTATGTGCCTATGGTAATGTTGTGTTTGGTAAAAACTAAAAATGACTGCAGGCAATTCTTGGGTTTTAAGCGTTGTATCAACATTATTGATTAATGAAGGCCAGTTAAACTTCCGCTTCATTTCCAACATGAAGAATAAACAGTTGTAGCATTTAAGTAAATCTATGTCAACTTCATCAGACATCACTTATTGTCGTCTTTCTCTCTATCTAAACTTCCACTTCATTTAAAAAACAGAGAAAAACAAATCATCTATCCAATATTCTAAAGTCTTTAATTTTGTAAGATTCTTTTTGATCTTAACATATTATTTCAATATTCAAACACATAAAACATAATATATAAATATGTTTGAATTAATTAATCAGTCTGCTGGGTAACTCCTACATTATGTTCTTTAAATACCACGAAAATGGTTATTAATTTATTAATGATCAAATATTTTTACAGGAATCTAAAATTAATATTTGCCTTTCTGCTGTCCTGTACTCTCACATTGTGCGATTATATAAATATGGAAATTACCGTAAATGACATGGTCATTAGAGATATGAAAAGAGCTTATGTTGCTTCCGTTTTTACTTCTAGCATAAATTTTTAAGCCATATCTGTCGGAATGTCCAAGCCATTTTTAAAATGCATGGAATAGTGCAGCCCAGGTTAATAAGCAATTAGACATCAGGAAATTGTTTGCAGATAAAGCTGATTGATGTTATACATCATTAGAAACTTACTTAAATGCATTGTGAATTTAAATGCAAAGCATGTCATTGAAATACAGTACCTTATGTTGTAAGTAGAAAACATTTCCATTTGGATGTTTTTCAAGAAAAAAATCATTAACATTGCAATTGCTTTATGTATTATAAGATAAAATTGGTTTAGTTAAAAAGAATGATAATTTGTTTGTTGTGATACAATTTTGTTTGCTTAGAAAAGGGCTGGCTACCACTCCCTTTTGAAAACGAAAAAGCAACTATTTTATAAACATACTTTTTGTGAAATTTTAATTCTAGTGTCCATCGTAATATTATATACCATTTGTGACATGATCATTTTCTGACCCTATTGCTTTTCTAAATGTAATGGGAGATTTCTTTATCAGATTAGCTCATATTTTTCTCTGAAATATTGCAGTACAACCAAAATGTATTTCGTTTACCATAATAATTGTCTGTAACATCAACTTTACTCAAGATAGGCAAATCAAACTTAAGAACTGCAATTTTTAGGTGATGAACCTTCACTAAAATAACTTTTATCAGATCAAAACAGGTTATCTACTTTGATGTATTAAAAAAAACAAAAAGTAAAACAATATTTTTGCAATACCATTACATCATTTGAGACCATGTGAAAGGTTACCTGTTAGTGTGTCAATAATAAAAAAGTGAAGAAAACTTTGCAGTCTTTCTGAATGCCAATCACTTTCGTTGGACTTGGTTTACTATCTAATTAAAATGCCTAGAGTTACTGCAATATTTCAGAGTTGAACAAACTCTCTGGTATTCCAGTTTCTCATGCCTCATCTACGCTTACACGATGGCATGTAACTTTTTAGCCTTGTTCATTTCTATCAAACATCAGGAAGTACCTTCAAGATTTTTTTACATGTGCTTCAGAGTAAAAGATACTTCCAAGTGACCTTTTGATCCTTGGAGAACATATAGCACTGAAACCAAAATAACCTGAAGAGATTGTGCTATTATTCTACAGTGACCAAGTAATCAAGATCTTCCATCTACCCATTTGAAGTCATAGTGGGTGGGGTCCATACAAACCGAATATCAGGAAAGAGCTTTCCCAAAGAAATGCAACCCTGAATTTCTATTTACTGATGAAATGCCTGTAAAATACCCCATGACACAAAATTTTGAAAATCGGACAAACTACTTCAAAATGGCCACAAAAAAGAAAAGTAGTTATGTTTGAGCAAAAATTTATGGGCAGAATTTTTGAAAACTCATTTCCTAAAAAATATTTCAATGAACTATCAATGTCACTTTAAAAGCCTTCTTCTCAAACTGCAGGGCTTTCAATTTTAGTTCATTCTTATTTTAAACATCTAGATATACTAAGCTACCATGTAAAATGATTAATAAAATTTGACCAGGTTTCTTCTAGACTGAATAATATCATTCCATATTGAGTTACCACACACTCCAGTGAACCCCGTTTTACCCTATTAAACTACATTGAGTTAACAACTTCGCAGACAATGTCTAGACTCAGTTTTGTAGACATACTGCATTTTTAAACAGTTTATGTCGTACATCTGTTACAACATGCAATAACCATTGCCTTGAGATAAGAATCAAAAGCAAGATGAATATTTCAACAGTGTAATGTATCTGTGCTGTAATTGGTAATAAAGAAGTGTCGGTTATTTCTAAGAATCATCAATATTTGCTCAACTTCTTGGCGTCAATCTGGGGCCTTTTTCCTTGGTAAAATGTTTTTTGCTGACAATAATAGTATTTTAATTATATAAACTAAAAATTATAAAATTGGTTATCTCAAAATTAATCATATTAAACATCACTGTAAGAAAAACTAAAATCAACTGAAATCATGATTAAAGCAATACTATAATATGTTAAAAATGAAGCACCCCCTGTCGCCCATGACTTTCGATTTTTTTTAGCTCATTGGGTTTGTTTTGGGTAGATATTAATACCCTCCAAATGATTTGGCTTAAATATGCTTACTTTTTCTATTATGGTCACTTGTTAAATTACATTTCGGGATCTCAAATTTAATTCCATATGTATTAGTATAGGAAAGCAACTATCAAAGCATGCATGTGCTTTTTATTCATTTTTTCGTGGCAAAACAATTATTTGACAAAATACACCTGAAGACACTTTTAGATAGTCAAAGTCCTTCATTTTCTGCTGATTTTACTATGAACTATTTTTGATCGAAATCTTATAGTATTGCTTTAAACAGCAGTATTCCCAAGAAATCTGTGCAATTAGCCTGTTAAATTTTATTTCCGCTTGAAGCAGATCAAACCAATTCCCTAAATGCATATTGCCCAATACAAGTCGTGTCCATCAGTGTCAGTTCTAGTCAATTTGAAGTATCATTTGGTCAAATTCATCACAAAATCCGCTCTTTTCCTCATATCAAGCTGATGACGCCAAGACAAGTGGCAATTAACCTTTTTACTCGTGGGGACAGTTGCAAGCAACAAATTAGCGACCAGACAGACGTTTAATAAATTGACATGTTTAAATGTCATATCATCAGTGTATTGATAGAAGTATCAAATAACAATAAAGTTTAAAAATCACCAGATTCAGGAAGGATTTGAGGAAATTTAGTATTTTCAGCTTGGCCAGCTTAGTAGTTTGGATGGTATTTTGAAGTTTGTGAACTAACTGCAGTTAACACTAGTTTTATATGTTTGCTGTGCATGTAAAATACTGTGGATTTTGGATTTTACAAATTGTGTAAATATTTGTGAGATTTATCAAATTGTCTTTCAGTACAAAACTTTCTAACTAAATTTAAATTCAGAAATATAGCAAATCAGCTTTAGATGTCATCACTTGCATTAATGCATAAACAATTCTGAGCGAAAATCACCGTCCAAAGACAAACAAATCCACAAATGTACGCTGCTGATAACATCCAATAATCCGCTGCAATCATCACTTGGATTTGAATGCACTTTATCATTTTGTTTACGAGATTGTGTCTGTATAAGATTTGTTGCCTGCGTTTGCATAGAAACGATCAAAATTACCTCTGTCAATTCGCATTTGTTGCAAATGGTGCATGGAAATTTGCAAAATTCCATATAAATTCTAGCTTAGTACACATGAAATACCCAATGCTTTGTATTTGACTGTGTAACAAAATAAAAAATAGTGCTATGCCCCCAATTGACACCTTGTTAGAATTTCAACCAGGATTTGATAGCTTGTTTTCCGTCACAATTTGATTTAATTATAAGCATATACGAACCTACACACTTGAGTCAATATTTGCTGGTCAAGTTTTGACTCATCGTGTGGATCTGTGCAAATTGAAATATCTCTTGTAATTAAATAAATAAATAACAGATAAATGAAATAAACATACTTGACTATCAAGCACCATATTCCAGTCATATGTGCAATGCTATATGACCACAGTTGGGAGATGTTATCTGGGAAATTCAGTGATAAAACATTTTACTACAATTTAGGCAAAGCAATGTCAAGCAACATGATAACCATTTTTCTTTATCTTAAAATAGAATACAGAAACATTCTATTTTAAGATAAAGATATATTTTTTTAAATAACTAGACTTGCTCAAATCAATCCTTACATTGGGTATGCACATGCAATATAATTATCATTTGCTGAATTCATATTTTTTCATTGAGTATATCAACAGTGGGGATTCCCACCAATGGGGATGTTAGTCCAGATTGACTTGGCTGTTTGTGGTATTGAAAAAGGACTCTGTAAAAAATTGAACTTTTTAATTCTTTCAATTGTTTTTTATTTCAGCATGTGAAAATTAAACGTGCTTAAGTACACAAATTTATCACACTTATTTTTGTGTGAGACAAATTCAGTGCAAAAAAAATGCAGTACAAACATTTTTACTTTTTCAGCACTTTTATGATTATGTGAAAATTAGAAATGTATTCTTCATCCCTATCTCTAATCTGTGTCCATTATCCTGGTGTTATTCGCTATACGTCAGATACAATACTGTAAACTGCCCATAGCAAATAATCACCAAATACATTAGTGTTGTACAGCTGGCACTGGTAATCCTATTCTTACAACAAATGGACTTAAATACCATCATCTATTGAAAGTCCATGATAAGTTTTAAGGAAATTGATCCAAGCGTCATTGACAGCACTTACAAGCTAGAATCTCCACAAGAAATTCATAAATTCTTATACATTCAGCTGCCCGTTAATAACATAATCATTAAGAAAACTAGCAATGTCATAATGCCAATTAGCAAGTCAAAATTGAAGCTGATAATATCTCCGAGGAGCTTTATTGAATTTCCAATATATATTCCACACCTTGATCCTGCTTGAATGCATTGCATTTTTAGCCAACCATAAAAAAAGTCACATAGCTTTATCATATTCACAGATCTAATAACTGAGCCAGTACTTCCGAAACTAACATAATGGGTCTACAACGTACCTTGAATTTGACCTGAGCAATATTTGAAATATTACCATATTTTCTTACCAGTCAATTCTATCAAGCAAGAGTTTTTATGTCCCCAAAAATTTATGCATCCTGAGGAAAATAAACTTGAAAAAATTAGGTGGATTATGGTATTTAAAAGAGCTAGAGAGTATAATGCCAATAGTTCTGCACAACGCAATACGCACCCTACACACAGATGTCACAACTTTGCTGGGGCGGCGTAGTTTATGATGTAAACAAGACATCAAAATTGGCGGTAACTGTTGATTTATATCATGTCATGACCTGAAATTTCAACAGAATGTACGTGACAACATTTTTGTAATTATCAGTAAATAATTTGGTAAGATTATGTGTTATCATGAACTTCCCGGGACTATTTGATGGTGACCTTGAGTTCATCAATTAGCCCCGCCCCTCTTTTGGAGCAAGGTATCCCAGATAGGGTCTAAGTCCAGACCTTTATCTCTGTTCAAATTTGGTCCATTGGTCTTATGTATGGCTTCCAGTACTCGTTGTTGAGTGGACTCTTTAAGTTCCCTTTCAAGCACCTTGACAAGGGGAGGAGTTAATTGACGAACTCAAGTTCTTGTGACATCATAAATCAGTCTCTGACATTATTAACAAGAAGAAGAACATCAGCTGACGACGGATGTAAAGCATCTGAAAGTACTCATGAGGTACGTAAAAATCTGTAGTGCAGAAGTCTAATTCATCATTATTTCTAGTTTCTACCACTATGTATGACTGTAGTTTGGTGAGCTAATTTAAATCAACTAGAAACACTGTTAGTGACACAACCTTTGTTCTTGCTTGTCGCATTTATTTTAATCAGCACTTGTGTTTCTGGTCAAAATTTTCTGAGAAGCCATCCTCATCCTCTGTCCTTAACATCTGAGTTGCATATGACGACCAATTTCCTGCAACTGACACTTTGGTGGCGTTCTACTCGGCATTTATAGCAGATAAGAATTGAAAAGTCCTTTTAATGGCAAAGTTAGAATATGCTAATGGAGTGATATATTTATGGAGGAGACAAACTACAAAAATGATGAAGTATATCTACAGCTTTAGCCATGATTCCACATGAATATGAAAATTCATAAAAACTTCCTTGAATCAAGGAAAAGCATGATTAGAATCAAAATAAGCAAACAAAACATTATTATTGGTTCTTAAAAAAGATGATTTTCCACCTCCTAATTAGTTCCTTAGCAAATTGTTGACAGTGTTTCTATTTTCTTGTTAAATACATGTAAATACACAATATCTTTACCAAAATTGTTTTGATATCATGCAAAACAGTTTTAATTTTGAGAATTTAACAATTTATTTTTAGAAACACTATCACTGAATATCTCATTCGCCGGCGAATTACTTATTCTATGCTCCAATTTTTGCATATCACAAAGATAGAGAATATCTTAACTACTGGCAGGCTGTAATGATATTTGAAAGTTCGTTCTATACACATCAAAAAGGTATGTTCTATAGCAAGTCTACTTTGAAAAACACGATCGTGGCTAATGCGTTTAATTTACATAGTATATATATCTTTTATAGTAA
>JXSR01S011803.1:188514-205358 GCA_000969725.1 Ophiothrix spiculata
TTAGAAGCTGTATGTATGGGGACATAAAGACAAAAAAAAGCTCACTTTAAAATCTCAACATGTAGGGTCCCAAGTGGCAAAATTTGCTAGATTGTGTCTCATAAGATAGAATAAGATGTGTGAGTAAAATTAACAACACAGCTCTTTATAGCCTAATAGCTCAGTTATTTATGCATTAAGCTTGTTGATACATTTATGCATGCTAAAAATTAAGTTTTGATTTAGCAGGATAGGTGATTTATTATTCTTAGCATAAAGGTTTTCAATTTATGTATCACTAAGAGTAATCAGGCAAACTGAAGATTGCATTTTACATATAATTAGCTCAAATCTATGCATATAATGTAGCAAAATAAACTTATGTTTTAAAAAACCATTTTTCTTCTGCATAGAGAGAAATATCAACTCTCACTACCAGAATCCTCATATTGCACTGCACTGCCGTGCTTTTAGTGAAATGGAAGTATACCAAAATGCAATATGACAAACTACTGAATGCCATATTCCAAATAGACCAAAGCAAGATGGCTGGTCTAATGCCAGCAATTCATGTCCATTCACACTTAGTCTAATGATGTTGTCTGGTCAGACATGTAGGTCGCAGCTCTGAAATTTAAGAACTTAAGATAGATACATTTACACTACTGTCTTACTCAAATAGGATTGCACTTGCAAGCTGGGAAGTCCAATGAATTGTTACGATCTCATTTCAAAGAAAGTAGACCTTTTTCAGAGTGAGAAATCAGCTTTTATTTTGATTGCTTTTTCAGACTTGTGTATACTATTTAGAAGTGCAAAGGAATATGCCATGAGGACCTAACAACATTTCCTTTTATATGCACATCATCTATAAATATAATAACCAACATAAGAGGGGTGCTCTTGCAAAATAAGTGGAAAGTCACGATTTTCAAAATTGAGTTAATGACCTTTCTTAATCCTCTGTATTCCAAGCAGAATGATATATAATATCCAATCTTCATTTAGAGATCATCGCAAATCTGTTTCAAAGTTACTGATTACTATTTTATGATAGCAAATACTATCCCGTAACAAACCCGTGGATAATTGCACTTCGCGGCATTATTGACCTTCAAAACTCGTGGTAAAGTTTAACACTTATGCACGAATGTGTTTAATGTCAAAAAACAAAACTTTATTTTTTCACATTCATCATATTTTTACTTTGGCAGCCATATTTTCAAAATCTTCAATAGCAACATTCTGCTCATCTTGTCACAGCACACCTCATAAAATCATGTGACTTGCAAAACTTTATACAAAATTAAAGTGCAAAATATCCTCACGACTTTGTAATTTCACATATGGCTTAAGCATAACTGTACGGATGTCCACTGACCAAACCACGCCAAATCAGCTCCATTCCACTGTAGCATCATGTTCCTTCTGCAACCTCTGGGGGCACTGAACCATGATCAGAATAAATCATCTCAACCAGGATCAGCTTCCCAAATTTTGCATGGTTTTCTAGGAGAAGATTAATCTCTTAAATAAATCCCAAAAAAATATATGCACGCTCAACTTCAATACCACCAGGAGATCATTATCTCATTTTCAACATTATTTTGATGAATAAAAAGAGAAGACTAGAAATGAAAATACAATTTTGCACCCAGTTAGTTTTAGGAAGAATCGTTTAATGGGGTAACAAAAATTTATTTTTTACACATTTCTTTAAAAAATTGGTGACCATATAATGTCACAAACCTCGTCAAATATTAAGACTAAAATGATCAACTTTCAGTGATCACTTTCAATTTCATGGACATTTGAAGTAAATATCCTGTGGCATTACTTATTATCTGGTTCATAGTGTTAATAGGAGGATTTTGGGTTATTAATTTCTGTTTGGGCAAGGTAACATACTAAATTGAAAATGCTTAGACTTCCCGTAGGCCAAATTGGCCCCATCCAATCTCATAATGGTTAAGTAATGTATCAAGAGTAATGCACGAGTGTAAAATTAACATGGACAGACTATTATTCAGTCAATGTATTTGAAAGCTTGAGAAAAATTAGTATGGTTATAAAGGACAAAATGTACTTTGTAACTTTCTTGAATTGGTAATGCTAACAAAGTAAAGAATGTTTTTCTTGCTGAATCATTGATCTCTTCCAGCAGAAAAAGGAAACAAACAAAATGAGAAACATTTTACACCATGACAAAAATTATGAATGAATTTTCTCAAATATGGAAAATGTCCGGTTGTAAGAAAATGTTTTCTTCAAAATGAAAATCATAATGCCTACCCTAATATAGATTAGTTTCACCATGAAAGATCAAGGTGGTTGAAATCTAGTGTTGTCTTTAAAAAAAAATTATGATGACATGTCAAGAAAATTAAAGTTTATTGTTGACAACATGTCCACAAAACTGTTTGTCAGACTTGGAGAGCGTTTTAATAGTCAGTACTACTAAATGCTTACCATTAGTGTCCATGGTCAATTAGAAAGCAATCATTTTGAATTGTAAATTTAACAGCACCGTACATGTATGACTGGCCATAAAAGTACTCTACGGATTGCCCACTAAATTTCATTCATATAAAAACACACATGACTTCGATTAATTTCAATCTAAGGAATTTGTGATATTTGAAACACACCATCATAAAATTTTCTGGTGACTCTAAAATTGTTAAGTTGTTAAGAATACTTTCCAGTGTTGTGTTGTTTGTGTAACCAATGAATGGCAGCAGGATATGTGATTTTGGAAATACTTGTGTCGACAAAATAATGCTGATCCAAAAAGTTGTCCATGTTGACATGTCGACACAATTGCAATTTGATAGAAATAGGTATCATAGCAATGGTAACCATCTATAGCATCAGTAAGCACTGATAAGAAATTCATTTCACCATCACAAATATTTAAGCTGCTGGTGATCAGATTACACCATCAGAAACATTACAAAATGTGGATATAGAAAGAAATAACATTTAGAAAAATCAAAGAACATTTTGGTCCTCAGTATTTATATAATATCTATTCAAAAGTTTCAATATAGTTGTTTCTAAAACATTATCTGGCAAATAGAAATCCTGATAACAAGTGATGGAAACAAAACCAGTATTTCAAAACTTTGTTACTTCTTTGAGCCCCTAGATGAGAATCCAAGAAACCATCAACAATAAATATCAGTGAGTTTAGCTTACGTCCCACATAATTAGTCTCCTTTCAACAACACAAATAACAAATCCTCAAAACAGACACTTTGCGCTCATATTTCTAATTAACGACGGAGAATAGATCTGACTGATGACAAAACCACTTGTATTTCTGTGTGTTTTCAGGCAGGGTATCAATTCAGACAAACAGTAAATGACAATGTGAATTCAACATATGAACAAGTAATTGCACGCATAGGTCAATGGAAACATGAGTAAATTGCACCATTCATTTTCTTAATTGCTCCGACCACACAGTAGTTTTTCAGGACGGCACATATTCCAATGTGAAAGAAGTTTCAAGATGGCACATGGCTCCAGATTGCACGCAACATACATGTTGCAGAATATTGCATTGTTACCATATCCTTTAAAAAATATGAATTTTGCATAGCTACCCAGCATAAAAGACTCAACTCCAACTTATAATTATCAGGCCCTCTAATTTTCCATTTTACTACACTGGCTTTTTATTGATGCAGTTTTCTTTAAACTCTCTTTTTTTTTTAACTAAATCAGATATACAAGTCATTTCCGTTCAGATGATAATCTTTCATGCATCAGCTTTCACCCATCTGATAATACACATTATACTTTGCTGATTGATATCAGTACATATTACATCCTAAATGATGAGCTGATACGCAGTACTAACAAACATAAGCTAGTACTGATAGGTATATATCTGAAAACCATGATGTCTCAGATGATTGAGACTCAAAAAATAGATGACTATTAATACATGTTCAATCAGAGGACACTGGTACATAAGGCTAGCAAGTAATGATGGAATTTAAAAACATGTGAAGTCAGTCAAATATCATTATAATATTGGTCAATATGCAAGTTTGAAAGATGAATTCATCAAATTCATGATGCGACTTCATTGTCTGCGATTGCATGGTGAAATTGTCAGTCCTAAATTTTGTTTAGGACAAGCTGGTAATCAATTTCCAATACAAGTAAACCTCATTAATGGTCAGTCTCTCACTCAACAAAAATTACTACCTAAGTAACATATTTTGTTATCTAAAGAATTTGCAACATTATTTCATAAAATATTTTGAAAAAAATTGCAACTTGCTTCCTTTTTTATTCATTGTCTGCCTGATCCAAGGCCAACAGAAACATTCGGCCCTTGAATGAATCAATCCATCTATTAATCAATATTAGGGGGGTTTTTTTCACTGTTTAAAGACTAAAGTTGCAAAACATGAAAACATGATTTTGGGGGGCATATTTTGGAAACTTAAAGGCACAGATACTTAAGTGTACCGTTTATTCTCAAACCGACAAACAATAAGAAACATGCCACAAAAATTGTCTCACAAGCTAAAATGTTTTAATGAAGATTTTAATAGAAAAGGTTAAAGAACAATAAAAAAAAAAGTGCCTAAATCAGGCACTCTTATTCAAAGCCCATCTCAAGCATCCTTTTGCCCCACTTTCTTTAAATTAGATTCAAAGAAGGTATAAATTTGACAAAAGTGAGGAGGAACTCAGTTAATCTTTGCTCGCCTATTCTTTTCCATTTTCCCCAAATGGAACTTGAAATAAAATATAAATGATAAAAGTGAAAAAGTACCGGCAGTATACTTTTAAATCAGTTCATGTGCAGCAGCTTGAGTCTGATTCATTTGATGTCTCTCATTTTTAAAAATTTGCAATTGATGAATTGTTTAAATTTTAAAATGTAAATGTGGGGTATATATCATCACTTTTACACCAGGTGATGATTCAAATGCATGGCAACTGAATGCAAATGTTGAAAAATTCTGAAATGATGATACAATTTTGCTACTCAGCTGAGCTAGGAATGGCTGTGGACAAATAATATACAGACACTATTTGTAACACTTACAAATCACACATTTTATTAGGCCTATTCAAAATGTTTGATTGTGATTATTTAAATCATGCCTCAAATTGCCTCTTATTCAAATTTTAATGTTTTCTATAAGACAAGAACAGGAGCACATAAGCTTTTTCAAGGACACACGACAAGAGCATTAATAATTTTCTCAAAAAAAAATTACTCCCAGTTCATGAGATTTCACTTGAACCAGTACAACTGTTGAAGTGTAGGTAACAATTTGCCAAAAAATGAAAAGCATGTACCTAGACCAATTCACTAGAAGTATATTACCCAATGTTTTCTTTTCACCTTAACATAAATTTGAGTTTAATCAAATTGCGCCATTTGCCCACATAAAAAAGCGTTTCACAATTTAAAAATCATGTCACACATATTTAAGCAACAAATTATGCAAAACATTTATACATTTATGTTACAAACATCTGTTTATTTTCAATATGACAGATTAGAACAGACAATATGCGACACATTCAGGAGTGTAATCATAATATTCTAATGGAATAAGCAGATTTTCTTTATACTGTTGCACTTTCATGTATGTAATGGTAAAATTGTTTAAACAGATTTATATAATGACAATATGTGATATTTAGATTAAATAGATTTTTTTAGTAAAACTATTGACATTATTTTCAATTCTTAAATCTGGTTTAGAAATGTTGAGTTAAATGTTCAATTCAGTATGAAAATAGATCTTGACCTTAAAATATTTTTTAATAATGAGAAATTATATATCACCATCTATGTATTCCGAATCAAATCAAATACAACATTTTTACTAATCCTAAATCTATTCGTGGCAAATAATTGCTTGTCTGTGAGTATTACAATTACAATGAGCCAGTTAGTGACACATAAACGTTAAGATTTAATGTCCATGCGACAAACAGTCTTGGCATATTTCAAATCATTGGATTTTACATAGGCCCTATATGCATTCAGGAGCTAAAAGACAAAATATTTAGATGGCCTACCACTCATGATATCCTAGATTAGATATATTTTTAAGGTAAGGTAAAGGGGACGACCTTGGTCGGAGTGCCCATCTCTCTTTCTCTAGCGATTGGGCCAGACTCAAATTTTGCAGAGAGGGGATCGCCACACCTCCTGCACCGCGAGCCTGTTACCTTCTCAGCATTGAAGAATGCCGGTACCCATTTGACACCTTGGTGGAGAGGAGCACATAGGAGTGAGTTTCTTGCCCAAGGAAATTACACACGCCGCTGAGCGGATTCGAACCCACACTGTCGAACCCACACTGTCGAACCCACACTGTCAATGCCCAATGATTAACAGTCTGAGACTTATACCGCTCAGCCACGCGTGTAAGATATCTTTAACATGTATGTTATAACAACGTTGCTCATTTATAAATAAATAGCATGCATGTTATTACTTCAATCCTTCTACAATTACACCAAGCCCGTAGCTGATATATCAATGCTTGGTTTCAATGTCAATACAACAAACAGCCTTGACATGAAGACATTATTAGATGCACCTTGAGGAAATGTTTATTTTGTACATATTGTGTTTATTGGATCTGAGCATTTCTCCCACAATTATTCAGGTACCTGTTCCCAGATCATGGTGAAAGCTTTTTGTGACATTTGGAAGGGCTTGACCAAATCATCTTACATCAGGATGCAAGAAAAATATTGTTCATCATCATCCTTTCCTTAAAGCATTGCAAATGTTGGAAGACTTTCCATCATGAATTGGAAACAAGACCTTATTTTCTTTAGAAACACTTTCCTTTCAACATTACAAGAACTGTGTTTGAACTCCATTTTTAACTTTATGAACATATATATATTTTTTTTATATATAAAAAATCAAATTGAACTCATGTTCTAAGTATATATTAGACTACGTCCTCAGATGCTGCTTTATGTATGCACAAACATGCATACAAGTTATTACTTCTGTCCTTCTACAATTACACCCAAACCAGTAGCTGACATTTCAATGATTGGTTTCAATGTCAATACAACAAACAACCTTGGCATGAAGACATTATTAGATGTGCCTTGAGGAAATGTTTATTTTATATATATCCTCCAACAGGATCAAGTTTACTGGTGGAATCTTTTCCTGGTATTCAAAATAAACTCTTTTCTTTTGGTGTTTATTGCAGGTATGAAAGAAAACACTGGATTCTCATTTTTGCGAATGTATTGATATTCGTGGCTTACATTTTGTAACTTGTAATTTCAATCATAATATTTTATTGTGCACCATGTATGCAGCAGGATACAAATATCTCAAAATTTTTAAAACAAAAATAGATTTCAGTCTTATCACTCAGTAGATATGGAAACAAATTCCAGAATCTCAGTCCTACCAAGATATGATTTTCTGGAGAATCCACTGTTAAAAGAGACATTTATTTAGCTTCAATGGAATATTCAATACATGCAAATATCACTGAAATTACACATTTTTGAAACTTTTTTAAGAGTATGAACTAAAACTTAATTGAGAGTTTTCTTACTTCAAAGAATACTTCAAAGAAATGGTACAATTTTAAAATTGACATAGTGCAATTTCTCCCATTTTATCTTCACCACTATACTTCTTAAATCTACTTAAGTCAACTAACAGTTCCTTTTACCATACTGTGTCATATATAAAATACTGTAGAGTGCCAGTATATGACACATATTTTCAGGTTCTGTTTCGCTTCATCGTGACAATGTGGCTCATAAATGCTGATCTATAGACACCTTACATAAGCTCCTATCAGTCAATTCTGATTAGCTCTGAGGAGCTTGATTTTAATTATAAAATACATATTATAGATCGAGAAATACCAGGTTTAGGCCCAGAAATACTAGGTTTACATTGAATTACATTTTAATTAATTAAAAAAGATATTGGTCCTTTAGTAAATTAAAAATGATAACAGTTGGTCCTAAGACAATTCTATAAAGCAGCTGTTCTATGCAGAGTTCTATCCTCCCCCAGTTCTACCCTCCCGGAGTAAAAAATTTGATACAAATCCTAGGGTAGATTGCAGTATTTAGACGAGCCAGATAGTTATCAGTGCTGAGTAATGGTATAGATATGGTAGTATTATAAAAGCAGGCCTTGTCATTTGAAAATGGCAGGTGTGCTAAAAATCACACACCTCAAAATCTTTAGGTGTTCTGTTGGTGTGCTAAAAATCACACACCTGAAGAAATTTAGGCGTGCTATTTTCAGATTTTGTATTCTTGTGGGGAAAAAAAATATACCGTGTCAAAATGTCAATCAAGTGGCATGGCATAATAATCCATTATTGTAACGAATACCCAGCGTAGCTAAAACATATCCTCGCCACGAGAGAAAAGGGAATCCCCGAACATAAACCGGACGGTGGTATTCAGTCTAAAAAATGTTTTGACGCCGCACAGAGGAATGTCCGAGAGTATACGTTCGCTGTAAAAAATAGTCATACCAAAAGAAGAACACTAAGCTTGAAAAACTTACGTTTCAGTTTTGATATTTCAATGTATATTGAATTCAGTAATCTATCATGCTAAAATAAATACTGTTGCTATCATTTTCCCCCCTAAGGATGTTGATCTGTGCCGCACGGATGGTTATTTTGCAGCCAGGCGGATCGCAATAATTATCATAAAATCACGAAGTTCCGAGCATGTTCAGTCGGCCAACATCGGCATAGTTCCGAGTATATTTTCATTCATAAAAATACGGACAACCTCCGGAAAGTACCGAAGATAGATCTTTTCGATGATGTCATCAGATGATGTAATCCAAAATGATTTCTTGATCGCCGATGTTTTCAGTTAAGCTTACCAAATGGACGATCGATTTGGAACTTGAAATGACAAAGTGATTGAGGAAAATTAAGGCGTGCGATAATTCGCACACCTAAGGGCGACTTTAGGCGTGAGATGGCGTGCGATCGCACTCGCACGCCTCAAACGACAAGGCCTGAAAAGCATTTTCAGCTCTGAACCAGAGCTAATTCTGATTTAAGATGAAAGCAACTTACATTTTAGCATGTGTCTAGCCAATCATATTCATATCTCTTGGTTTTGTGGTAAATGTCATTTTTTGAAGAACATGACGTGCCATATACTGGCATTCTACGGTACTTCATGAATAGCATGCAAGCAGATTAAATTTATTTCATTGTCGTTAAGTTTACCAAGATCTTTTCACCTTAATTTTTTCCTTTCAGTTTGAAAAAAGGACACAATTTTGTTACATAGTACACATATGTTTTATCACATGGGTTAAGCAAAGTGCCATCCCTAACAGGAATCTCCTATTCAATTGGGCATGTTTCTACAATTTCACCTGTGAAATGGAAGGAAGTTGATTAAATTGGCCGATCTATAGACAACTTACATAAGCTCCTATCAGATGCAATATTCAACCCAATACTTCTACATCAATGCATCCAATTGTCATTCAATACATTGAGAAACTACATATGATTTCCTCTCTTCCATTTTCTCGTCTTAACTAAGCCGTCTTCTGAATAAAAGAACCAGCTAGATGCATTTGATAAACAAATCTTGCTCATGTACTGTGCATCTCTAACAGGTTGAACCGAGAATAAATCCATACTTTGCAGTGTTTGCATTATTTACTTATTCCCCCATAAACGTGTTAACAGGAAAACAGCTTTCTTTTAAGTCAATCTTCTACATGCGGGCGAAGCTTTTCTTGATTTGATAAACACGTTTACTATGCAAGCAGTTTGAAGACAGCTTATCTTCTATATGAACATGTCAAAATTTAATTGAAGTACCACTAAAGAGCTACAGGCTTTATATAGCTTAATTTGAAAGACTAACAAGTACCCCACTGAATTGAGGGAAAGTAAACATCTTGCCTATCTATCATGAGTCTCCATGACCCATTTATTTTTTCATTCATCCATCTTCAAGTGTATATATAAAATTTTACTTGCAAATTTATTTGATTTTGTTTGATTTGTTTATTTGCCTCTGAATTAGAGTTACTAGGAGAAAAACACATGTTATGTTAACATTTAATTTAGACAAAAGTTCTGTTATTTATCCTAAAACTATAGATATAACCCTAACCTGCCTCAGTCCAACAAAATCCAACCAGCAAAAATCAAGAAAGTCCAAATAAGTCATAGACGGGGGATATTGATGAGCTGCCATGGCAGGCCATACTTTGTGGCTTGCCATAGCTGGGCATTGGATCAGGATGCGAGAGGTCAGGGGTTTGAATCCCAGGGGAAACAGGAAATTTTTTTATTCATGATGTATTTGAATTTAATAAATTATACAAAAGTGTTGTTTTGGGTTTTTTAAACAAGTGACAGACTTGACTTTTCTTTCATTTTGGGTTCCAAGTTCAGAGAAATATGGGCATGTATATTGATACAAAAGTTTATATTGAATCATTAAAATTCAACATTTTTGAGACATGTGAATTGCTATTTTATAGTCGCTAGAAAATTGCTTTCTCAGAATAATTAGATTAACTTAAACCAATTTAGTCATTCACATAAGAAAAATACTCATACAAACAAATCCTTGAAAATCACCGCGAGATAAAACAGTATGTTTGGAGCAGGCCATGTAGATTTGACAAAAATACCATTTGGGGCATGCAATTCAAGTCAACTTACCCAATGATCCCGGTCTTTGGTAGTGTATGTTGTGATCCACCTAATCCATCAATGCTAACAAGATCCAAACCAGAAGTTAAATCCTGAATATATACCACAATATCTCCCTGAAGAAGACAAATAACATCATTGCAGAGTTCAAATCTCAAGATCAACAAATGTTTACAGTATTTTGTGGAACACAGTTGTTGAATTTACTCATTAACCGCTACTAACATGAAACTATGAAAGATGGGAGTATTCAAATATTTCCCAAATATTTGATGTTTCTGCTCTGATGGAGGAATTTTCCAAAAAAAAATTAGTTGAAACTGGAGTATTATAAGGCTAATTTTAACTTTTTTCATAACAAGGGAAAACTAAGAATGACGATACTACGATGCTGTCATCCATTACTATGACATAATTCCCCTTCCTTTTCTACCCGAAGGATACCAAGGCATATTTAGAGCTTTACAAAAAATGTTCTCTTTTATTTGGCACATTGTAAGAACTAGTTGAGATACCCTGAAACGGACGACAATTTACAGCATCATCGCCAACGTTATCAAAATTGAGATGTAAAGCAAAGAATTCTTGGCTGATATAATTTCAAATCTGAAACCATTGTTGCAAATTTGTTAGGGTTTTTTGAGAAAATATGAGAAAGTATGTCATTTTCTATTCATTATTGAGGCCCCTGCAATAAATACAATATCTTTAGCCTATGGAGAAATTCGAACATTTGTACAGCTCTCATTTGAAAAAGAAATGATCAAAGTCAAATTTTCGACAAACATTCATTTTGTATTCATCTGTCTTAAATATGGTATTTAAAACAAGAGCTGGTGTTTTTATTCACACTAAGATCAAGAATTGCACATTACACAAGCACACATTCTTTAGTTTATAAGAAAATGATTAGAGACGCAATTCAAGATTTGATTTGATCAAATCCCCACCTCTTTTTTTATCTCGATAAAAAGATGGATACAAAATAAATGCATGCTAAAATTTCACTTCAGATTCCAAACTTCGCATTTTCAACTTAGGGGCTTTACCTCATTTCAAAACCTCCACAGGTTGCTGTGTTGTAATTAACTGTTGGGTCCCAACAGTAATTATATAGAAATGACTTCTCACTTTTCTCAAGAATACAAATTTTCAAGAAATGTATCAGTTTTTCAACATACATTGATTAATAGCTAACAATAGGAATTTTATAACGGTGACTTTCGACGATGAAAATTATGAAGATCATGAATAAGTAACAAATATAGAGATAAACCATTTTCCCTAAATAATTCAAAGGATATAATTTAAAGAATAATGAAAAAGATGTTATCATTATCCCAAAAAAAATGTAAAAATTGCAAAAGTTGAACAAATTAGTCTGGTATAAAATATATATCATGATATTTTGATAAGGTTGTAAAATTTATCATATTCAAACTAACCCCATTCTTCATAAAGAGAATATCATATAATGGAGATTTAATTGAAAATATTTTGAACTACAGAGTGCCAGAAATCAAGCCCATAAATAAGAATACATTTTGTAAAACGTGTGAAATCGTTAATATGCTACATCAAGCAGAGTAGTAGTGACTGATTCGCTTTTGATAAGATGTGACATCTAGATTAACGATGAAAGCAACAGCAATTTTAGTGAATAAAACATTTCTTAAAACATCAGATCAAATTAATTAACTACACATCTACATGTGATGGAATAGATAGATGACAAGTTGATTTTTTAAACACTATGTTAAGAGAGAATACTAAATAATCATCTTCATAGACTCCATTTGTAATAAAGATATCAGTTTATACTACAATGTAGTATGTCTTCTACATTATTGATTAAACATTCATACAAGGCAAGAATAAATGTCGGATCTTTTCATCTTTTAACCATTTATTACTTGAGTTTGGATCTGATATTGAATTAAGTTAACTAAAACACTACAAAAAGATAAGGCTTAAGTTTAAACTCCAGATTTGTTTTCTGATAAGGTTGATTTGTTTAAGAAAATGATGATAACAGGAAATCTCAGTGTTTTGAAGAAAAATGTGCGCTTTCTAGTTCAATCAAAACACTGATGGAGTTGTTATGAAACAGGACTGGCGTAGCAGTCACTCTACTTTTGGTCTTATCTCAAAATTGAATATGAAAGATTGTCACACGAATATGTTGAGAGATACAGGCATTGATGGAAATGCTTGAATGTGAAGATTTGGGATTTGGAAATGTAATTTTTCAAAATTTTGAACCATTGACTTTTTTGATCCTGGAAACAAATGTTATGATGTCTTGATTTTTGAAAATGGACGAATTATAGGGTTTTAACTGGGAGTCAAACCATTGCAACAATTCCTGGGGGAAAGCAGTAGAAATATGGATAAGTTGTTGTTTTTTCACCATTTCACATCACATGTGAATCTTGCCAAGCACTTACCAATCCTGGCAGTGAAACTTCCGCAGCCTCTCTTATTGCTTCCCTCAACGAATTGAAATCTGTCACGGCACTCAACCGAAGAAGAACATCCTGAAAAAAGAAGATAAAATAAAACATTTATATTGAACATGAGCGATTAAATAATATCACATCAAAACTGAAACAAGATAAATTTATTGATACTGTATGTTTTTATGCTTAGTTCTATACCTTACATACAGATTTTTGACATCTGATTGGTTATCTAAAAAAACATGTCAAGTGATCGAAAATGTTACCCATTTCATGATTTATAACTTCATTTACCGGAAAGGAACTAGTATTGTCAGACAATAGTCCAAAATACACCAAATTGGTACCAATAGTTTGAAATGCACCCCATTAGGCCAAAAAATATATATTTAATTTTCCTTTCCTGACTAAACCTATTTTGGAAAATCAGAAAAGGATGTTTTTCTATTTACTGTACAAAAGAATACTAACTCTAATTGTGGATATTTCTAAATTGTTTTTTTTTTCCTTCATTGTTTTACATGTTAGTTGTTTTTAATGTTTGTTGATTCATGTGGACATCAAAATTAGCTTTAAATTTGCATATTTTAGCCTTAAATAAAAAATCCTGATGGACTGACTAAACTTCTAAAATCCATCTAATAATAGATAGACAATCAAACTATTTATTTATTTATTCATATTTATTTATTGGCCTTATAACAGAGAACCTATCTAGAACTGGATGCCACATTCAGCAATATCAGAAAAGTTTATTGCTCTGAAAATATTGACTGTTAATATCCGGGTGATTGGGTAAATCTATTGCTGGACATACCCAAATTGTTTTTAGCATCAGAATATGTACAGTATCTAATACCCCGTTCAGACACACTAAAAAGTCGTCTTAAGTTGATATTGAGTCCATTTTTAATTTCAAACACGACCTTGAATTAGCGAAAAGTAACTTGACTTACGACTGTTCACACATGCTCTAAGATTTTGAAGTCGAATTGTTCCAGGTCAATGCGCTGTAGAAGTAAACACGAATTCAACTCAACTTACGGCGACATGTGTACACACACACGAAAAGTCATTGGTTGTCGACATTAGTCGAGTTACATCGACTTACTTACGCGACTAACTTGCTTTTTAGCGAGTTGATAATTCGATGTAAGACGATTTTTTGAAAGACGACTTAAGTCGACTTGAACTGTTCACACACAAGTGAATTTTGAACTCGATATAACTCGAATACGATTAAAGACGACTTTTTGGCTCTGTCTGAACGGGGTACTAGTCAATACAGAATCAGTTCACTGACATTTAGCAGAGATGCCTGACTGGAAAACCAGATCAATGCCAATACTATAATAGAAACATTCCTTTTTATTAGGAACGTATGTTCTGGATATTATTAAAGCTGTTTCTCATTATCCATGTCATTTGTAAAATGCAATTTAATAATGTAAACACCGGAACTTTGGAATTCTAGCTTAAAAGTAAAACATTTATGATTTGTTATCGTGACCATTAATTTTTTTATCATTATTTTATCTGTTATTAATTCTATATATTCTGATGCAAATATCAATCATTAGAACTTGTTAATTTGTGAAGAGACATAAATTTAACTTGTTCTCATAGGGTCATATCACGTTGTTGCTTAAAAGGAAAATGACCAATAAATCATTCTATCAGTACACCTCAGCTCAATGTTGAAAGTTCAAAATTTAAAATTACTAAAAACATATTTGATATAAATGTCCCTTGTTTATTTGTGTATAACAGGTATTATAGAATACCCTGAAATCTTGAGTTTTATTATTGAAGCAAAAAAGGAAAATCAAATGGCCATGGCATTACCAGGTTCGTCCGCAGCAGTTTTGCACTAAAAATTAATGGTGTAAAAAACAATCTACATACAATGAACTTGACATGAACAGTCTTGGCTGGTAACCTTTTTCTTATTTTCAAAAGTATCAACTAAAGGGCAATGCAAGCCTCACACTATCACCAAGTGCCAAGATTCATTACACGGCTGACATAGATTATGTAAGTAACAGGCAGAAGTGCTCCGACGCAAACTGCCTGCCTGTCATGCCGCCTAAGTTTCCATTAAATGGCATGCACCATTACGTGCATAGCAAATGAAGACAACACAACACTTAAATTTGATGATCTGAGAAAATGATGAAGCTTTACTGCAGAACAGAAAGATCAGACGCCACGAGAAAGTTCATTTCTGTCACAGTGTACTGGTTATTAAAATAGAAATGGGGAGAGGGCATTATAAAAATAAACCAGATACCAAGTGCGAATAACCATATGGTACGTTTAACATTCATAGGAACATTCACATACAAATGCAATGAGAATTTCAAGAAGGTATTCATCATTATAACTATTTTCACAGAGCTCCCAGCCCAAACAAAGTTAAATGTTGCCAAGTTTATATGTAAATCGGGGTTGAATATTTAAATATGAATATCAAATCAGGCTTGAATATTTTAATAGAATGTTATGTTATTGATATCACACATAAAATACCCCTGTAAAGTTTGGTTTAGGACATGTTCACACAATATAAGTATCTAGTCATGACTAGTTATCTGTGATTTTGTCTGCCATCTAGACAAAGGCAAATGGTATCATATCAAAATGGAATTTGATTGTTCATGTTTTATTATTTTTGGCAGCTTCAAATGAAGTTAGGAATTATTTTACCCTGTAAATTATAATGCATAATCACAGCATATTGCTATACAACTGCAAAGTGCAGAACAGTCGGCAGCTCCAATTATTATGTACTCTATTTGTATCACACAATAATAAGGCATTATCAAATTTATACCTGTAGATTATTTTAAAGGTGCAATTCATGATTATGGTGTGATTAAAACCTCTCTTCATATCTAGCTAAATAAAAAGAAGAGTAGAATATCAATGTATTCTGAAAATTTCACTTGATTCCGTCAAATAGTTTTCAAGTTACAAGCTTTTTAGCATTTCAAAAATCTCCAAAGACCACTGTGTTCACTGTAACACACTTGTTCACTTTTCTCAAAAATGCAAGCACATTTGCAAAAATGGTTTGTGGGTTTGTACTATATATCAGTTCAAGATTCTTATAAGCTAAAAAACTTGAGTTTGATAGAGGAGACCTTGAGAATGAAAAGTGAATCATGAATTGCCCCTTTAAGAAAATAGATTTCCACCAACTGATTTGAATTTCAAAATAAAGCACTACCCCTGACTTCAAAATTACATAAAACTGCTATATCGGGTTATGTTGCATTTTCGTGCTATTCACAAATATTTTAAATGACCCCACTATACACTAAAGTGTTAATGCATTCCAGTGCACATTCATTTTTTATTTTTGTAATCACAACAGCATAGACATCAGTGCAATTCAGTACAAACTATAGCAAAAACACTGTATAGACAAATTTGCAAAAATTGGCTGGCACTCATTGTTTTATCAATCATGTGATATCAAAGATTGTGCAGGTGTCCCCTACCCACTGACAACGATTATTTATCAAATAATGCTGAGCAAATGTGAAATGCTTGATTGAACACCATAAACCTCAGGCACCAAGTAACGTTCATCATTAAAGCATATCACCTCACTTGCCTTACCTGCCTTCGCTTTGCTTCAGTTCATTTTATCCGTCTCACTGTTTTCTTTCAATTAAAAACTTTGCCTAGGTAACACATGGATTTC
>JXSR01S011806.1:22950-35383 GCA_000969725.1 Ophiothrix spiculata
TCAGGGTTGCTTTGTTTTGCGTTTTGGTGCAATCGGCGATCATCCGTTAGGGGGGCCTTAGGAAGACGAGGGTTAAGATACGTCTGTTTATTAAATGTACGTTTAAATCTCATAGCAATTAATAACCCATATTTAACATGTTTAAAACATACATTTTAGAAGCCGATTTTAATGATACTTTTTGACGAAAAGATTTTGTTTAAAAAATCCCTAAAAATGTTTTGCCATAAACTTTGCTGATTTAAATTCTGAACTTTTTAAAAACCACTTGGAATCTACCAACAAAAATATCTTGAATGAAGTTTTGACATTTGTCTTGATTTTTTGGGAAAAAACTTTCTCTTTTATTATCTTTATTCAGCAAGCGCAAATTTTAGCAGATGTTCAGCATTATCAGCCCCTGATCATGGCAGTGTAGATCCCATCAATTCTGATTTCACTGAAGGCACTACCCTCACATTTACATGTGATAGTGGGTATCTACTCGAAGGTGCATCGTCTACGATTTGTCAGAGTAACCGAACGTGGTCAGATTTAGTTCCAACTTGCAGTACATGTAAGTCGATTGATGTGTTGTTACCCTAGTACCCTAAATATATACATGTATATTAAAATATATACAAAACGCGCCTCCTCCTGAGGGTCACGTGGTGCAGATTAATTTCGTCTCCATCCTAGAGATGTTACTAATGGGCCATAGAACCCATCTACCTAGGACACATTTAAATCATTTCCCATCGCAATATACATCCAAATATCAAGTTTTGCTCTAAGAAGGTTGCCATATTATGAATATGATATGTATCCACTGCTCAAAAGGTATATATGATGTACAAGTATTTTATCAAAAACGCAATGGTGCGTGTTGCGTACCCTTCTGATACAGTAATTGCTTACTTTTTCAGCAAACTCATGTCCAGCAGGGCGCACAACACTAAATAATTAGCAGTTCAAAACGTATAGAAGGGCAATATGTTTGGTCAATATTTTGTTCTAATTATAAAGTTAGGTTTATTTAAAGATGATCTGATGCCATTTTTGATCTCCAGATTAATTTGGTAAAATTAAAAGGGTTTTCCTTAATTTGCGCTTGATTCTGGAAATACAAAATTCGGCTGTCGGTGATAGGGGGCGTTATACTTCAGCGTCCAGTTTCTCGAAATTTTTGCCTTGAAGGTGTACTTTTATGATCATTTTGTGTTAGAAGAGATTATAATCATCTGAGAAAAGGCAGTGTTGAAGCAACCAGTTGCTTTATTATTGAGTTCTCGGGTGATTTTAGGAAGCCATTTTGTACAGTAAGTCAATGGGAAGCCCTATTGTGGTGTGACGCCAGCAATATCAGGCCCTGATCATGGTAGTGTAGATCCCATCAATTCTGATTTCACTGAAGGTACTACCCTCACATTTAGCTGTGAGAGTGGATACCTACTCAAGGGTGCATCGTCTACGATTTGTCAGGGTGATAGAACGTGGTCAGCTGTAGTTCCGAGTTGCAGTAAGTTGACTTAAATTTTGAAAGGTTTTTTTTTGAAAACTTAAAGATGTATTGGATATAACAAGCATCACGATTGTTAGCTATTGTTTTTCCCCCTTAATCCGACAAATCTTTGTTTTAAAATTTCAGGTTTGTAAGTGTATAACAATTATTGATTCTAAACTTTGTTGGCTTGTATCATTTCTAATTCTCGTGCACGCCAACGGGCGTTTCGCTAGTGTTACACCTTGCTATTAAAGGTGTAGCATTAGACCATTTTGTTGTGTAAAAATATATTTTAAGCTACTTATGTCAAGATAATTTCAATCGTCCAATTGTCTCAAAAATGTATTATTTGAATCACTCCATATAAAGATTTAGGAATTTCATTAATTTTTGTAAAAAAAGTCTTCCTTTAATCAATGAAAAATGATATTCAAGTGGGAACCTCAAGAAAACGGACAAGAGACTCAGATTCATTAAAGTGAAGTTAAAAAGTCATTAAACCCATTGTCGCTTTTCCTTCAAAATCCAGCGCTACTTTGTAGTGACGTCACTCTGACAGATGGTACCATGGATGCTAGTAATGTTCAAATGGAAGAAGGAACAACCATAAGCTTTTCCTGCAATACCGGGTATCTCTTGATTGGTCAATCACCAATAACTTGTGGAGCAGACGGACAATGGAGTAATACGCCACCGACATGTGGTAAGAGTTAGCAGATGGTTTCACAATTTTGTCGCAAAGTAAATTAATAACCATCAATCGTATAGACCATTGCTATACTTTAAACGTCAATATTTTTGCGCTCAGTAATTTTCTCGCAAGGCTAATTTCGAGCTATTTTGAATAATTTCGCGCGCTTTAATTTTCGCGCTTGTGATTATTTCAACGTACGCGGTATACATACCACTTTTCGCGCTACATTTATATTTGCCCTAGGCGAATTGAGCGCGAAATATAACACTTATAAGTATTTGTCAAAATTTCACCGCAGGGATATCGGCACTCATAACGAAGCCAATTATGTTATCATGTGATGCATGGGGACTGTTTTCGTACGTATCTACGTGTTAATTAGTCACGATGCATCACGCGATGCCATACCTGTCCTGGTTAGTCCTAATTCGTGACGAGAATACGCCATGGTGTTTTTTTTGCCCTCCACTTATTCAGTTGATGATCTGTTAACCGATCTGTTTCTATTTCTATGGAAAGGCGCGCCAATAGCTCATTCGAAACAACCTTAACTTGTAAAAATTTGATTGATAGAAGAGAACATATCACTCACGCAGCCATCAGCGGCAACTGAGTTGTTTCTATCAGATCTTAGCTCTTATTTTTTAGTACCAGATCAACCATCAGCCATCCCCTATTAGAAACAACTTGGAGGTGTTTAAGATGCGTAAATCGAAAGCTGGATTTATTATTTTATAGTACAAGAGGGTAGTAATACAAAAACAAAGCTGTCACGTGGATGTATTATCCGACTTTTAAGCCTTGCAACTACTAAAAGGTAACAAACGTGAAAATCAGAAATTATGGGCGTAAAGTGACGACAAAAAGAAGAAAAGCAGAATCCGCCATCATAACATTCGCCAACATTCGTCAACCTTCTCAAGTTAACGTTACACCAGTCGTTACCATTGTGTACTTACAGTTTTGCTTTCGTCGTTGAGGTAAAAATTGACAAAGACTACAAAGATAAAATACGTAGCTTAACGTTGCTTGTCGTTCCCCCATTTGTCATAGTGTGAGTCAATCTTTAGTTATCAATTTTTGTATATAGCTGTTCAACTTTTATGACAATAGCTTATCAACAGCTAAGATTTATTTTTACTTGCGTCTTTGGTCAGAATGCACCTGCCGTAAACCAAAGAGGTGGGTTTCAGTGTAATCGGTAATTGGTGCAAGCTTTATGAAAATTCCATATACATAATTTGGGACCATTTTACCAATTTTGTTTCTTTATTGTATATAGAACTGGATATTGCGTTAGGAATGGAAGACGGTTCAATAAGTAACTCTCGAGTTACAGCCTCGGATTACTACACAGAGCATGAATTCAGATCATGGAAAGGGAGACTAAACAACGGAGACTATTGGGCCACACCAAATTCCGATGCGAATGGCCATTGGATTCAAGTGGATATGTCTACTTTAGTTGTTATGTCAGGTATAAAGACACAAGGCTCCGGTCCGAATTGGGGTTACAACCAGTATGTGACGAAGCTCAAAGTGAAGACAGGGATGACAACGGGCTCCTTAGCGTTTGTTTCGGATGGATCAGGATCAGATATGGTGAGTTGCATAACATACAACGCAATGACCCAAATTAAGACAAAATACTCCAATTATTCACGCCTCGGACCGTACCACAATGGTATCAGACAGTCCACTTCCATCATCGACGTAAGTCTCCTTTTTGGGAGCACTTCCAAACTCCTCCGACTATCAGCAACCCGGAATAACTGGTTCTAGTCGGTTGCTATTGTTGGGAATCACCCAGAACCGCCTGTTCTGGACGGTCACTCGCTGGTTGTGTTTTTAAGCGTCCCATTAACCCTTGTGTAACCTACCTATTAAAACGAAGGGATGGGAGTTGTTGTTGTAACCCCCTAAATTTCTAGAAACGAGTCTGTAATGAACTTGGTTTTGCCGTCAATCAGTGGGCTGGTATTCGGTCCAACACTATCTATATGTACCAAACCGAATACGTCAGAACTTGAAAAATTGCGAATAAGAAAACCGTGATTTTTTGCCAAAAAGAAATAAAACCTAAATGGGATTGCAACTGCTGTCTCTAACTTTAGTTTGCCTACCCTACCCCAACCTGGGATGATAAACATCCAAGCTGACCGCACAGGATGTTCAAAAGAGATCAGAGGGTCAGTGGACTTTCGGTTTTATCTAACAGGAAAAAAACCTCGAGTGGTGCAACACGGATATACCCCTGGTTGTGGCGCGGCGTCCAGTTAACATGGTTAAGATTCTAATGGGACAAGCGACAATTATCAGTGAGCGCAGCGTTTAAGGGGTTTTCTCTGAGATGCAGTTGCTCACGACTGCGGGATAACGATTTTTTACATAGATAGTAAAAAGTCAAAAAAATTGTTGCATCCGTTTTGCGTGCGTAAATTTCAATGCACACTGAACGCATGCTATACTAAAGCGTTTGGTTAATCACGCGCCGCATCGCTGCGTAATATATACGCGGAAAATTATGCAGACGCAGATGACAATCAAAGTAATCAAATTTTATCAAAAAAATGCCAGTTTTTGTCATTTTTCTTGAAAACTAGCACGGTGACCATATTTTTTTATTTCAGTATTTTGAAGAGCGCAAAAAGTGCTTTAACATATGTAAAAATTAAAAAAATAAATGGAGGATTTACTATTTTACAAGCACATAATGATCGACATTTTGGTAGTTTCCCTATACTTTGTATGCTTAAGCGGGTGATTTTTTGGGAAAACATGTACTTTTTGAAATGGCTGTATCTCAAAAACGAGCACGGTGACCTATTTTTTTTATTTTTGATTCGTTATCAGCACAAATAAATCTACCAAATACTAAATTTAGAAAATAAATGGAGTATTTCTTTCATAGAGAAAACCCCTTAAAGCGTTACAAGTAGGGCCTAGTCAGAGTATGGAATTTAGGGTGGGGCAAAAAGGCGACCAGAGTTTTAAATAGTGCAAGCAAGTGATTAAAAATACAGCATAGCGAGCGGAATCATTTTAGCGGGTGTGGTCGTAAGTAGCCACTTTTGCCAAAAGAATAATCAAATATGGGTACTTTTGCAACTTAAAAAAGGACAAAAACTGTCATTGTGTCGAAAAAAAGGGAACGATTGGCACTTTTTGAAATATTTTTTTTAAAAAATCGACACAAATGACCAATTGGGGGATTGATTTTCATTCTTGCTAAGTTGTGCTCTATTTTCTCACTTTCATTTAGGGGGCAAGAGGTTGTTGGCGGCAGGTGGCGGTTGCCTCATAACCCCTATGTAATCTCATAAAGGGAGCAGGGGCGGTTGCCTTGCACCCTTTATGAGATTACAAAAAGGCGTCAAAGTTTTTTTGAAGAAAACTGTTGACGTCATTTTGAAGACGTTTCTGAAGGTGAAATAAATAGTCAGGCTAATATAAAACTTAAAGACTCTACTTCTTATGTATACCAAAAATTGTGATATTTTGTCATGTGTAAGTATGCACAATTAATCACTCGCAGTGAACATGACATTCCAACATCTCGTTGTTGAAAAAGGACCGTAGCCTTAAAGATGTAGGTTACGAGGTTACGATCACATTCTCATCCCCCAGGGCTCAACCAGAAGTATTTCATTTTTTGATGTCAAATTGAAGCCCATATATTTCTGATCTTCAAAAATGGGCAATAAGATCAATTACCAACTCCCACTTTAGAAGTCATACTGCCCCATTATTCCTCAATTCTAATCTACTTAACATTAATGATATGTATACTCTGGAACTAGGAGTTTTTACATACAGATTTAGCATCAATGACTTACCGGCTTCATTTAAAGATTACTTTACAAGACGGTCTGATATTCATAAATACAAAACAAGACATACCAACGATTTGCAATTAACTAATAACAAGAAAGCCTTTTCTGACCAATGCATAAGATCGAACGGTCCGGTTTTATGGAACTCTTTGCCCCAAAATATAAAAGAATCCAAATCGATTAAACATTTTAGAAATCTATTTAAACGCTACTTATTGCAAGCTTACGAGTAACTTTATTTTGAATTAGACCATCCCACGCCCTTTGAGCTCATCGTTGTATGTCTTTTTGGTATTTTTTATTTCCTTACTGTTTGATTTATGTTGTGTTATAGGGGTCGGCTATTTAACGGGCCTCATTGGCCTTCCAGCCGTCTCCTCCATAAGATTTTATTTGTCTGTCATTTATATGTACTGTTTTATATGGAAATAATAAAGTTGAAGTTGAAAGTTGAAGTTGAAGTTGATTTATATATAAATCCAAAATTTCACTTCCAAATCCATTATAGTTTTGTAGATGTGGCATAAAATGTGAACTTAAAGGTTACATGAAAAGAGACTATCAAATAGTTTTTATAAATTTGTTATAACAAAACTGAGTGAAAAACAACAACATAAAATTCCAATTATGCACGATGCTCACAAAAGCTTTCAAATATACCGCCTCGCAATCCTGTATTTGACGAACTCAAAAACAATCTCTTTGAACTGACTGAGTGAGATTACGCTTGTTAGTGTACGAAGAGTTTCATAAGACCCTGGAATATACACCCAGTAAACTATTATATGTATTGTTTAATATCAGTGGATCTCGAAAATCTCTGAACCCTTACCGACGTCATCCGACCTTGCATTCATACTAGTTGTCGCTTTGTACTTTCTGTTCAATGTACAATATCAAAACACCAGATGAAACAAAGCATGACACGACGTCGAGACAAAGCTATCGAAGTATGTAAGCATCATAGTAGGACAGTTCAGATTGATTGTTTTTCGAGGTCATAAAAAAGCGCTATATTTGAAAGTTGTTTTGAGTATCGTTGTCTATTTGTGCTTCATTAAAATTTTACATTGGTGTTCTCCACTTTCTTTTGTTATAACGACTGTATATGAAGCTACTTATATTTTCTTTTCCTGTAACCTTTAATTGGTATACCTATTTTCTATTTCTTATGTATTTACATAACAGTATCATCCCAAGAGTTGCATACTTTCTTTTGCCTCTGGAGAGTAAACAAAAAGCAACCTAAACGTTAAATCTCAAAAATGTATTCAGGGGTCAAATGTCAATTAGTTAAAACGAAATAATTATACACTTGTTGAAATAGGAATCTAAACTTTAAGCTCATTCTGTTAAAAAGAATAACAATTATAAACCTTTTACTTTTTGTTTGGTATACTCAGGTATTCGCAGCCAACACAAACAAGAACATTGTGAAGTCCATAACGTTTCCAGCGCTGATTAAAGCTCGATACATTCGCATCTATCCACAGAAATGCTTCACTTGGACGTCACTTAGACTAGAGGTGATGGGGTGCAAAAATACACGATGCTCTTCATGATAACATTACTGTGATCTGCGAATATACAAATTGTACCACAAAAACTTGAATCTTTGCGTGTAAGTTCCCTGCTTTATAGATTATGAAATGAACTTTTAAGGTACCGTTTGTTTTACTGATTTCAGATTTCAATCGGCAATCTAGAACAAAAGTTATGTCTTGTTTGGTCTGATTTCACGATGTTGTCAATTCCCCTTGAATGAAGTACTACAATTGTCCCTGCTTGATCTATTCACTCAACCCGCAACAGTGTTTACAATTTTATTCTGTGCATGTTTCTTTTATCTGTGTTGAAAAAATGAACAAATTTGATGGTAAAATAAGGCATATGAAAATTTTACAAGATGACCAATTTTTCCTCAATTTAAAAACACCAACAAAAATATCAAATCAAATTTGATGGAAAAATAAGGCATATGAAAATTTTACAAGATGACCAATTTATCAATTTTTGTTCTAGATTTCCGATTGAAATGAAACAAGCGTGTTTTTTTTTTAAAGTTCATTTCATGGACTACCGACTTTAGAATGGCATCGTTACATATTTTCTAACTATCCGGTAAGGCAGGGAACTTTAAACGCAAAGACCGTTAGGTGTTTTGTGGGACACACTGTAACAACAACAAACCACAAAGATTATTTTGATTTATTTGAATTATATGAAACATAATGTACTCCTGTTTGCTGTTTCTTGCCATTTATAAAACAATGTGTATTATTGTAGATGAATGGACAAAATATATGTGGAAAGGTGGAAATTAGTCTGTAATATCCCCTAATTGTAACTTACTTCCAATACGGTATGTAACGAAGGCTTAGATATATAATGGTAAAGCTACAGTCCGACTTTAATAGGAGAGGTGGGAGGGAAAATTCCTTCAAAAAATTACGTTACGTAAGGCTCTAATGAAAAACAATTGTGGAAGATTATGCATATCCCTAAATATCGTATGTTGTATTGGTTGCACGTGTTCGTAATTTTGATGGACTAGCTAAAGCAACATTTAACTTATGATTGAAAAATAAAGATTGACACCTATCCAAATTCGATTGGAAACTTATTTCTAGCTATCAAAATGTTATGCAAGATTGAATTTCAATTATTTTTGTTTGATTTGCCATTCATTGCAATTTTTTTTTTTAAATACGCGACTTATCTTCAAATATGACGTATCCAAAAACCGTTTTGAGTGGTTCAATAGGCATATATCGTAACTGTATTCCTTACCAAAACCTCGATCCGCGCAGTATGTATGGATGTGCTAAAATCCATAAATCACTTCTAGCACAGATTTTTAAGGCTAGCGGCCAAACACAAGGAGATATCCGTCGACCTTTGTTGCGCTTTTGGCCCTTTGGATATGACATAGGATCAAACTGCCCTTCTTCCTAACAAATTTCGAATCGATAGGCGGTTCGAAATTCTCAAAAACCGTTAAAATGTACATTTTACAATTTAAAATTCCGAATTTTTTCCCTTATGCGGATTCATTTTGCGTACTGCACGTTTTTAAAGTTTTTTTTTTTGCGTTTTAGTTATTGATCCCCCGAAGTTTGACCGCCACAACGCATTCGGTTCCCGAGTTACGGCAGTTCAAAAATTGTGATTTATTCCCAAAAATTCATATTTTATAAACGACGAAATCTAGAAACACTGAAAATTTTGAATATTTAAAAATTTGGTTCCGCCCGCATACATCCTTGCATTTGGCCGCTGAGCGTGATTTGTGAATTTTAGCACCAGCTTCCAATACGTTTTCCAGCCCTTTTTCAATTTTGAATTTTCCCGGGTCATTTGTTTTACTTCCGGTGACGTCTGCCCGCAACCTTTGACTCAAGGTCGTTTATTATATCTCATGTTGTTTCATAGAGTCCTGTTTACTACTTACCGTATATTTAATGCATTTATTCACTTCATCGTTAATACGATCAGACCTCAACGAATCAAGCAAGCCTCTCAAATTAGTATAGAGTATGAAGCACGCTTACACCCTTAGTTGGGAAGGCATTCTTATTTCTACCGTATTTGTCATCGATTATTTTGAACGTTTCGTGTTTTTGATACAGTTTCAAAGTAATTTAACAACTTTTTTTAGCATAAAATCATATTTAGGCAGCATTTTGGGATCACAGTACAGGCTCAACATATACTAACACCTTATTTTGGAAGAAATGATCTTATTGTTACCCCCAAAGACATTTTCCATCGATTATTGTTAACATTTGGTGTTTTGATACTAGTATCAAATAATTCTGGTCAACTGGACTTATACGTTTTTAATAGCTCTCGCTCCTCATTCACCTTGAGGAGCATCCTAAAGCCGTGTGGTCTTTCGGGTTATTGATCCGTTACGGTGTAGAATAGTCAATGAGAGACGTAAAGGAATTTTCTTGATTTTCTGGGTGGTCAGTGTGTTGCGAAATCCCTACAGACAGATTTCTGGTTGTGAGATAGATATGCTCCTAATCAGAAGATTGCTTCATCTGTCTCTGGCTGTGAGAATAGATAATGCTCCTAATCAGAATATTGCTTCATCTTTTTCTTACTGTGAGAATGAATATACACTCCTAATAGAAGGCTGTTTTACCCATTTCTTATTGTGAGAACAGATCTACACCTAATCAATTAGATCTTCCTAATGACAATTCTAGAATTGGATGTATTGAAATCACCAATGACAGTAACTCCAACACGTCTTGTGTCATCGGTGCTTACCTGCCCTGCCGTGGTAGTTCAACTAAATCTGAAAATGAATATACAGAAGCCCTTGTTTCCCCAATTATCACCAAGATACCATATTTGAGAAGGCATGCATGGTTACTGCGTGCGCGTGCGAATTCACTCTTGATGGACAAGCAAAATAATCTTCAGAGAGGCCAAAGGAGTGGCACCTCAAAATGCAGCTCTGCTCGTGTCTGAATCTATCAATGAAGCCATAGACAGCAAGTCTCCATTACTTTGATGCAAGCAAGGCATTCGACGTTGTTGATCGTCAAACATTGCTTGATGAGGCCTTTTCCATGGGTAATGGTGACCTATAATGAGCTCCTATGGGTCCTACTTCGTGAATTGTACCGCCAACCTACTACAAAAGTGAAATGGAAAGATACAATTCCTGATGTATTTCACGTGCTATATACTTATGATTGGAGCTGGTTTACACGGCAGAAATGGTCTTGCTTCATCTAACCAGTTGATTCATACATATGGTGGCATTTCATGAGGTGGGTCAAAAATGAGTTACATGGTCAAAATGGTCAAAAAACAATTGTTTGATATGATGTTAATATTATTGATCTTTTTCAATTCAAGTAACTTTTTAGCCAAACATCACTTTTTGTTTTGACATAATGAGCTAATTGATGGTTAATTACTCCATAGACGGCAATGCAAACTGTAATTTTCAAACGCGTTTTTCTCAAAATTGCATATTTTTACTAAAGCAAGTCATAAATTGGAATGATTAATGGTAAACAGTTCATTTTTTCAGGATATGTTCTAAACACTTTAATAGTTACTTTGATGTATTAAACTTGAAACAGACCCTTAGGGTCTTGGTGTTGATGACCTTCAATTAATTAGAGGCGGGCTATACAAGGGGAGAAAATGGTGATGTTTCAAATCATTCTGTCCTAATTCTTATTTGATGCAGCTTGATCCCCTGAACATTTTGACACCAAATTTGTCAAAATCGGACAAAAAATGAGAAGGTGCTGCCCAAAAAACTGATCGAGTTGGGAGGGGGTGTGAGTAAGGTCTAAAAATGATAAATTTGCCAATTACTGTAATTATATACCAAATTTTAGCCATGTTGGTGACTATCTGTATGTATTTGAGGTCACAGAATCCATTTGTGAATGTTCCAGCAGTGTCAAACCTTCCACAATGGCGATATTGTCTCAATTTGGGTATATACCGCATCCGTAGGCACCGCATCCTTAGGCACCACCACCCTTGTACTGCCAAGTTCAAACCATTGTCTCTCTTAATTTATGTAACCCATGAAAACCAAATTACTGCCACAAATAGCAGAAACTGTAAGCTTTTAAACGAGACATAAAACAAGTCAATAGGCCAAGGAATAGTGAATTTACATCAAATTAAGTTCGAGAACCCACGAAAAAATGTAACAACACCACCTTTTTAGCATACCCACCTAATGAAATGCCACCATATGTCATTCCATGACTAATTCATGGCCTTGAAGTAACAAAACTATACTCTGATATAACAAGCTTGAAGGATTACATGCATAGAAACTTACTTCGTCAAATACAGTTTTTTCCTGATGCTCCTGCTCCGTCTAATGCTTCTGTCTACACAGCAAAAAATAAGACGTAAACTGGTGCAGAGTAAAATGGGTTGAGTTAAAAGTTGAGTTAATATTTACTCATCAGCAGAGTAAAATCTTCATTTTCTGTTAGTTACTTCTGTTACCTCTTCATTTGAGTAAAAACTGAACAACGCTCACGTGATACCGATTTTCCTATTTAACTCAAAAGTTGATTTGTTTTTACTCATTTGAGGGTAATTTATATAAATAAATCAACAGTTGAGTTAAACTTGTTGGAATGTGCAAATCCAACGCTTCGTGCATGATCCCGGTGAATCATGGCGGACGCTTTCGTACAGGGAAAGTAAGTGGGGATTTTCGAAGGAAAATATGCGGTAAGTAAGTTGTTCAACTTGTTTTCAGTGATAGTGTATATGTTTGTTGAATCTGTCATTGTCATGTTTGAATTTATTTTGTTGTACAGCTGTACGGTACACAGCAAAAAATAAGACGTAAACTGGTGCAGAGTAAAATGGGTTGAGTTAAAAGTTGAGTTAATATTTACTCATCAGCAGAGTAAAATCTTC